>JAANYP010007377.1:0-104772 GCA_020465985.1 Centrapalus pauciflorus | reverse complement strand
CCTGCAAAATCAGAATCTGAATAACCTGTTAGTTCAAGGCTTGAGTCTTTTGGGTACCAAAGACCCAAACCTGGTGTACCCTTCAGGTATCTGAAGATTCTTTTAACAGCAGCTAGATGTGATTCCTTTGGATCAGCTTGGAACCTAGCACATAAACAGGTGGCAAACATAATATCAGGTCTACTAGCAGTCAAGTATAGCAAGCTCCCAATCATGCCTCTGTAAGCTGTTACTGAAACAGCTTTGCCACTGGCATCAGCATCCAATTTTACATTGGTTGCCATTGGGGTTTAATAGGAGAACTTTGATCAAATTTAAACTTTTTCAAAAAAGATCTAAAGTGTACTTTCTTCTTTGGATTTATAAAAATTCGCAGTTGAGGGGTTTGGTTTAACCTGTAATCCTAAAAAGAAAGTTAGTTCTCCCATCATACTCATTTCATACTTGGATTTCATGAGTAATGAAAAATTCTTGCATAGTTGCTCATTAGTAGAACCAAATATTATGTCATCCACATAGATTTGAACAAGCATAATATCAGACTTCACCTTCTTTATGAACAATGTGGTATCCACTTTACCTCTGGAGTACCCATTTCTCATAAGGAATTCAGTAAGAGTGTCATACCAGGCTCTAGGGGCTTGTTTGAGACCATAGAGAGCTTTGTCCAACTTATAGACCAAACCTGGGTGTTGTTCATTTTCAAAACCTGGAGGCTGCTTGACATATACTTCTTCTTGCAGCTTCCCATTCAAAAATGCACTCTTCACATCCATTTGAAATACCTTTATGCTCTTATGAGCAGCGTAGGCTAGATACAAACGAATTGCTTCTAGCCTGGCCCCAGGAGCAAATGTCTCATCATAGTCAATGCCTTCCTCCTGTCTGTAGCCCTGAGCAACCAGTCTTGCCTTATTTCTAATGACATGACCTTGCTCATCCATTTTGTTCCTGAAAACCCATTTTGTGCCAATTATTGTTTTTTCTTTAGGGGCAGGGACCAGCTTCCATACTTTGTTTCTCTCAAACTGATTGAGTTCTTCTTGCATGGCAGTGATCCAATTGGCATCTTTTAGTGCTTCATCCACCTTCTTTGGCTCCATCAGTGAAACAAAACTAGAGAACATACAAAAGTTCCCTAAGCTGTCCCACCGAGTTTGTATCCCTTTATTGATGTCACCAATTATTTGATAATTGGGGTGACACCTGATCCACTTAGGATCATTTTTCAATGATGACTTACCAGAGTTGTTAACATCTTCAGCAGGTCCTGTTGAACAGCTCTCAAGATTTTCAGACACACTGTTGTCTTGAGCCTGTTCACTTGTTGAACATGTCTGACCACTGTTGATCATATCAGCAGAGGAACTGGGGAAATCAGCATTGATAGGTTCTGGACATGCAGTTGTAATTAAGTCAGTACATTTATTCACACAGGGTGTATTGACATAATCATCATCATGTCCATCATGATTAGCAGGTTCCACACTGGGTGTAGTGGAAGCTTTTGAGTCCTCTTCATTGATTGAATGCATCAGATCATCAAAGTTGAGGTCTCCTGAAACTGATTCAGGAACAGCTTTGTTGGAGGCATTCTTGGACTCTTCAAAGGTGACATTGATAGATTCATCTATCACCTTTCTTTTGTTGTTGTATACTCTGTAGGCTTTGGAGATAGAAGAGTAGCCAACAAACACACCTTCATCAGCTTTAGGTTCAAATTTTGACAGCTGGTCCCTTTGATTCAGAATGAAACAGGGACATCCAAACACATGGAAATAGCTGACATTTGGCTTTCTTCCTTTGAGCAGCTCATAGGGGGTCTTGTTGAACCTTTTCACCACTAAGGATCTGTTTTGAGTGAAGCAGGCAGTGTTGACAGCTTCAGCCCAAAATGATGAAGGCAAACCTGATGCACACAGCATGGTTCTGGCAGCTTCAATGAGAGTTCGGTTTCTCATTTCAGCAACTCCATTTTGTTGAGGAGTTCTTACTGCTGAAAAGTTTTGACTGATACCTTTCTCTTCACAGAAGTCTTCAAGAGTACTGTTTCTGAATTCAGTACCATGATCACTTCTAAGCTGCTTTACTTGGGCAGAGTTCAGCATTTTCATCTTTTTAACAAATCCAATAATTTCTCTCGCAGCCTCTCCTTTGCTCTTCAAAAAGATCACCCATGTGTACCTGGAGAACTCATCAACCATTACAAGAGTGTATCTTCTTCCTCCTAGACTTGGGACTTTAATAGGTCCAAACAAGTCCATATGGATTAAGAAGAGTGGAGTATCAATAGAGAAATTGTGTTTGGATTTAAAAGATGTTTTTCTCTGCTTGCCTTTCTCACAAGCTGTGCATAATCTATCTTTGGCAAAAGTAATAGAAGGCAAACCTGTCACCAACTCTTTCTTACAGAGTTTATTGATGTTCTTGAAGTTCAGGTGTGACAGTCTTCTATGCCATAACCAGTTTAGATCAGCATTGGTTCTTGTGAGAAAACAGGTTTCAGTTGTGGGATCAGCAGAATGCATATCCACAACATATACACCTTTCTTTCGTTGAGCACACAGCACAACTTTGCCTTGGGAATCCAATATGTAACCCAGGTGCTCATCAAAGTTAACCTTGTAGCCAGCATCACACAGTTGACTTATGCTAACAAGGTTATGTTTTAGCCCAACCACATAGGCTACCCTTTTGAACACTGCAGCACCAGCTTTAAGAGTTCCATATCCCTCAGTGGATCCCTGTACATTGTCACCAAAGGTGACTTTTGGCCCTTTTTCAGGCCTGAGATCACTCAGCAGTTCTTTACAACCTGTCATGTGCCCTGAGCAGCCACTGTCCAAGTACCAAACCTGGGAAGGTTGTTTTTCCTGCAGAGTGAGAAGAGAATTATTAGTTATTTTTAGGGGAACTCATCACACAGATGAGTTCTCCTACTTCATCAACACTTGTTGATGGATTTTGAATGTCCACACTAATATTCCCTATTTGAATGGTATCAGTTTGAATACCATCCTCAGTGACTATGTCATTTCCACCACTGCTTGTAACAGCTGTGAGGGAAACAGCAGAGCCAACAGGCCTCATGTCCTCAGATTCAGGACAGTCCTTGGCCAGATGTGTCTTCTTCCCACACTTATAACATTTTCTCTTTTTGGTGCTTTTGGAAGAAGGTCCTTCAGAAACACATTCTGAACTGTTTTTGTTGATTCTTTCAGCAGGTTTAGCAATTTTTGCAGAATCAACAGCTTGTGTGGTAAGTTCATAGGCCACAGCTTTGACTGTCTCTTCTTTCCTCTTTTTGGGAGGACAGATGTCAAAGACAGGAAGCTTGATTGGCCTTTGAGCTTCCACAGGTTTGGGAAACTTATTCCCAGTTGTCTCAGTTTGAGCAATGGCTTTGCCTTTGCCCCTACTGAGTTGTGATTTATGCTGCCTATCAGCATACTCACTGTGTTTGGTTTTGAAAAACTTATTTTCATTTAAAACCAACTTACCACCATGATTTGAAAACTTATTTGAAATCACAGCAGTTTTGTTTTCAACCTGAGACTTACCCTTGTTGAAAACAGGCTGCTTACTTTTTGAAAACTTATTTTCAAAATGTTTAGCATCAAAAGGATTAACATGCTTTTTACCAACAGCTTTGGACTCTGAACCTGTTTTGTCAACAGGCTTAGCATCCACAGCTTTAGTTTGAGCATGTTTTCCTTTCTTCTGCTTGTGTGAGCTAGCAGAGCACTTAGCAGGCTGTTTTGGAGAACAAACTCCAACATCAGCTTTTGAGCTGAGTTCACACAAGCTGTCAGTATTTTGAGGCCTGACAAACCTGTTTGTTGAAATAAGTTTACCATTCACATTTTGGATGAATGTATTTGGAAGTTCACCAAGAGTGGACAAGTCTTCTTTCAAATTACTTATTTCAACAATGGAAGCTGCTGTGTCAAGATCCCCTCCAAGATAGGCTTGGATTTGAGCAGGAATCTGTTGACTGATACAATGGCTGACTTTTTGTGCAGATTGGCACCAAGAGTCAACTATCTTTTGAAGCTTAGCATGCTTTATATCTGTTTCTCTCTTTTCTTCCAGTAAAATGGAGTTGATGTGTTTTAATTCATCAAGCTCAGTTTCCAACTTATGGAAACTGTCCAGTTTACTGGATTTCGTTTTAAGATCAGCTTTAAGCTTAGAGATTTCAGATAATAAAGCATCATGCTTCTCAACAGCAGCTTTCAGATCAACAAGCATATATTCAAACATTTTAACTTTTTCTTCAGAACTGTAAGCCATAAAATTTTGTACCTTATACATCATTGTAGGATTCCAGTTCTCCAAGCTGCTGAAGGCTTCAGCTTCAGCCATGTCCTGTTTGAAACTGCTTGTTGATGGAACATCAGAGTTGGCCATCAGACACTGATTATCTTCTTCATCAGATGATGAATCAGATTCCTCCCAGTCACATGTCTCAGCCATGAGTCCCTTCTGGCGATTGGAAGACACAGAGTTTTCCAATTTCCTCAGCTTAGCCATGGCCATAAGGTACTTAACCCTATAGCCATCATCCCTGTTAGTCTTGATAGGTTTGGATGACTGACCAACAGCTTTTGACACACAGTCAGCAGCTATATGGCCAGTTTTGCCACACTTGAAGCACTCAGCCTTGGATTTGTCAAATGCTTTCTTTTTGCCAGCACTTGCACCTCCTTGTAGCATACTTCTTCCAAATCTTCTCTTGCTGAACTTTTTGACAAGCATAGCTATCATTTGCTCATCATCTTGTTCAGTAAGATCTGCAGCCTCTTCTTCTTCAGACACCTCCTCCTTATCATCATCCTGTTGATCAGGTTGAGTGAACACATCACTCACCTGATTAACAGACTGTCTCACATTAGCCACAAAGGCTGTACCTCTTCTGGACATTTCCAAGGCATTCCTCTTTTGCTGCCTTGATTGTTCATCATTCAGTAAGGATCCATACAGATTGACCAGATCCATACTTCTGATAGTACCTGAGTTTCTTAGGATGGTTGAGAAATAGTTCCACTCCTCAGGTAAAATGTCCAGAAACTTGTTCACCAAAGTAAGACTGTCCTTGGTGATCCCAACAGCTTTGAGATCATTCACCAGAGCAGTGAACCTGGTGTAGGTTTCTGTGAGAGACTCCTTTGGTTTGGCAAAGAAGAGTTCATACTGTCTAACAAGATTGTTAATCCTGTTGTCCAGTGTGATTGTGGGTCCATCATAGACGGTACACAGAGTATCCCACATCTCCTTTGCAGTCTTCATCTTCTCAACCTGCTTGAACACATCATCAGGAAGAGAAATGACCAGGTTGTTTCTGGCCTTTGCATCCAGAGCTACCATTCTCTTGTCTTCATCAGACCATTGAGCTTTTGCTTTCTCAAAGGTCCTGATTTCAGGAGCAGCTCCTTCAACCGCTGGAGTTATTGTAGTAACAGAGGTTGGCACATAGGGACCCTCCATCACTATCTCTGGCAGTTGTACATCCAGATTCTCTAAATAGAGCATCATTCTGCACTTCCAACCAGAGAAGTTTTGATGATTAAATTTTGGAGGCTTGCCCATAGAGCCATTGTCATAGTAAGAAGAGTTTGCAGCACTGTTGTCCATGGAAACTTGGGATTATGAGAGATCTAGAATGACACACACTCTAAACTGCTCTGATACCAGTTGTAGGTCCCGAAAGGTTCCCAAAGTATATAGTAATAAACTGTAGAGGGGGGGTGAATACAGTATTTAAAAACTACACACTCTTTTTCTCAATGTTTGTATGTATTATCAACAAATGTTAATTACAAACAAGCTTGACTGCGGAATTGTTCAAGCTGAGATGACAGAATACAACAGTATGGTTTCTAGTCTAAGACACACTCAAACTAGATTACAATGAACACACTCACTAAGATGCACTCACTGTATTTTACAAGACTTTAAGGAACAGCTTTGGTAAACAGCTTAGACACACAGAAGCTTGTTTACAGAAGATTTGCATGCATGAATATCACACTTGCACGTTCACTCTTGGTTTAAGCACTTAGCTTTCTTCACATTCTTTCTGACCTTAGAAGCTTCCTTTTATACTCACTTAGAGGATCTAAGAGAAACATCTTCATTGGGCAGAATGAAAAAGGAGAAGTCTTGTTTGAAAAGACAATATAACTTTTCTGCACTTTTCTGAAAAGCAGACTTGCCTTCTCTTGTGCAGAACTTTTGTCTTTTTACTTTCTACTGTTGCATTGCCTTTAACCATTTTAGGAATGTCAACTTTGCGTCTTTCTTCCTTGTAAAGGCCTATTTTGATATAAGAAAAAGGTCTGTCACCCTTTTTCAAATATCCGTTTGTCTTCATGTAACAGAACAGCTTGGGCAGGCTGAGCGGTTCTGCTTTCCACTTTGTCTTCAACTGTGTAAACTGATCTGGTAGTTAAAAACAATACATGATGACTTGGAAACAAATTCCATAAAGTGTTTAGCCTGTTCACAAAGAACAGGTTCTGTTCACAAAGAACAGAACACTTTAAAAATGCCCAAGCTGCTCAACAGTGTAGAGCAGCGTAGACAGTTTATGTCCAGCCTGATCAGCAGACTGATCAGCTTGGACAAACTGTCTTGGTTGCAACACATGCAACGTATAGAACAGCTTTAGACTGATATTGCAAATCATTTTCAGGTTTCAATAAGGCATATAACAGGCCTTAAATACAACCTTCAAATGCATCAACAGGTTTGATTATAAAATCTCCCCCTCAGATGTAGAGCAGGTTTGACTGAGGCCTTTTTGTGCCTAACAAATAGTCTGATGCTCCATTATTTTTCTATTGCATTCGATCAGCTAATTTCAGACAGCCTACTGCTTTTTCCGAGGAACGGTTTTCCAACTTAATAATCTAATTAAAGACTTGTTATAGCATAGTGGGTATTTTGTTCATCATGTTTCAAAATATACATATTTTTGAACAAATGTGTGCATTACAGTATCATTATCAGTATAAAGTCAGGAGAGTTTCTGAATTGCATGCATGTTGGTCGGTTTTTGTATTTAATTAGATACTCCTTTGTTACCGTAGATGCAAACCCGATGTTGTCTGAACTAGCCAGTGTTGATGCAGGAGATGATGCAAACCCGATGTTGTCTGAACCAGCCAGTGTTGATACAGTAAGACACATATCCGTTTGTCGTATTTATTAAATGTTTTCGGAATGAGTATTGTATTTATGATTTAAATTTTTTTACATTAGTGACCTGGTATTCGAGACAGAATTGAATATGAGTTGTATCCGGGTGTGTCTCGAGACTCTGAGCCCTGGTGCAAATGTAGTCAACAGTGTTGTAGATTGTTGGTCAACCGTCCTAAACCACGAGGAGCAGTTTCGTAGTAGTAGTTCCCCTCTTCGAATATTCTTTTCTTCTCAGTGCATGGTAAGTAGTGGTGTTGTTTTGTTTGTGTTGGTAAATGCATGATGTTATGTTTTTTTTTCAATAATACGTATGCATGTGTTACCTTGCATATGCAGACGCAAAATTTATTGGATGGGACAATTGAGTTCAACGACATGTACAAGATATTTTGCACAAATGTTGGGCTATGCATTGTTGGTGATGTCACATTGAACACAGTGAGGAACTCGGACTTGGTAAGTTACTTTATTTCCTATGTCATGGTCAATAAAAATGTTGATAATCGTATCATGTATTCACATCTGTGTTTGTCTGATGCGTTAGGTGTTCTTCCCTGTCATAAATCACTTCCACTTTTATGTTGTTTGCTTCGACATGAAAAAGGCAACAGTAACTATATTGGACAACATCCATGCAGATGTGTCGATTGAAGTAAAATATGGTGGAGTAATTGATAGACTGGTAAGTATAATGCAGAAACTATTTCATTAAATGCATAATATTCTAGTGGAGTTTTGCATGATTAATGCATGCATATGTCTATTGTTTACAGCAAAGGTTGTTTTCAACATATTTGGATTCTTTGGGGCATCCTATGTGTGTACGTTTGGCGAATGCCGTACCGACAAAGCCAATTTTGCCTTGGGGTGTGCAGAAAGAGTATGTAGATTGTGGAGTCTTTGTGATGCGACATATGGAGACATATATGGGGAAACCAACCATGGAGTGGGCTCATGGTCTGACACTCAATGTTGAAAAACAAGCCAGACAGATGCATACACTAAGGAGGCGATATCTTACGAAGATACTGATGCATCCAATCAACAAGCAACGTGAAAATCTCATAAGAGAGTTCATGGAGTACGGCAAACTTTCGGAGTATGAAAAGGCAAGGCTATCAACCAATGCGGATGAGACGAAGGAAGACCGTTTTGACAAGTATGTTTGATTGATGTCACGAGGCACATATTTGCAACATTGAACGTATTTTGAGATTGCGGTTTTTCATTTCATTTGGGCACAAGTTTTTTATTTCCTAGGACATATTTTTGAAGTGGGTGCAGAAACATTTGTTTATGTTGGGCATAAACGTAAGATGTTATATTGTTTGGCGTGCATCAACATAGTTTTTTTTTTTTTTTTTTTGGTTTTGCTTTACAAAGTATTTTGGATTTTGTGAAGTGTTTTGGCATGTGCGTGCAGTACATTATCAGAGAAAATGAAAGAACCGGTGTGCACCATGTTACAGAGTTTGTAGAATATACTAACGACCATACACAAGTGTTTTGTCATGTGCATAAAGAACGTTATAAGCAAAAATGAAATCTTGTTGTGTGTCATTTTCAAATGTTTGTAAAACGTAATAACGTTTGTCCATCGGTTGTTTCCATAAATCAAATTATATGACATGCATCAATTGCAAAACGCTTGTTTCAATGAATTAATTTATATGACATGCATCAATTGTCAATCGTTTATTTTGTTAACTGCCAATGAATTAAACGGTTTTTTTGCCTGTACTCATAATCCCCAAACTATATTGGGGTGTGCACCTGTATGCATACACAAAACAAACAAATTGAAAATTGTAGTATCAAATTAAAATCCGTAAATTTGAGACGTATTTGATTTGTTGGGTTATGGCGTGCATCAATTGTCTATCGGTTGTTTGCATACACCAAATTGTATGCATTACGTTGGACGGTATTTGTATATGCTCCAGAGTGTGTATGTGATTAAAACGACTATGCATATTAAAAAAACAATAGAAAACTAACATTAAGAATTAAGATCCAGAAACGTAAACAGAAAATTCTAGAATGACATTGTTTCAACGGCGTGCAATCAAACTGGGAAAAAAGGAATAACACAATGAAATTTGTTAAAACAAATAGGATTATTCTGATGCCTTCTTTGGGCAGTTGCGTGAATCGTGTAACGCAACCTCGCCACAAAATTTGCACATTCGCTTCTTACGCTTTCTTTTGGTGGCAGCCTTTTCACCTTCTCCAACCAACCTTTTTCTGTTACGAGAACCCTTATTTCTGATCCCTGATGGTGCACGTATCGAAACCTCCGTAGGTTGGGATGCTCCAAGTATCAACCCAATAGCATCATCCTTGGTGCACGGGATTTTGTCCATGTTCTGTTGGGCAATGTCATCCCTGATATCTTTTAGCATATCTATGGCTCCACGAATAGCCTCATCGTCTCTATCAACATAGTTAACTATTTCAGGAAATGTAGATTTCAATTCACGTAGTAGCCTGGATGTTGTGGATGCTTTAGTGTGAATGTTTGTTATGTTGCTCATGCGAGTGTGCACAGCATCTTTTGTCCATCTGTTTACAACATATCTTTGATGTATCTCATCGACTCCAACTAGTCTCAATGCATATAACATGTGACGACATATAACCCCTATACGTTGGAATAGCTTGCATGTGCATGACGCACATCGATCCTCGGGCTCAACAGTAACCTGAAGAAGTAGGTTTGTTTTATATCAATGTAACTTAAAACGATTTAAAATATGCGAATGTGGAAAAAACTTTTTGGACACATACCCGGTACTCTATGTTAGTCTCGACGTCTATCACTTTAGATATGCGCGTCCCATTGTTGTCTTCGTTTACTCCTTCAGTTGACATGCATGACAATGCAGATTTGTAGATCTCGTCTTGATATTCTAAAAATATTGTAAGGGAAAACAATTGCGATGCTTCTTTTTCTGACTTGAATTTTGTTTTTAGACCAGGAGCGTTCTCCCTTGACTTTAGGTCAAGGGCACGTTGTGATTCTCGTTGGTGGTCCATAGCAGTTTCAAACTGGTCGTAAAATTCAAACAGAGTTGAATCACCATTCGTGAAACGACCAAAAAATGAATTTTCGCTCTCCGATCTTGAGGTGGTACGCATCAAACCACCCAACGGCAAATCATACGAATACGCTGGTATCCAGTTCTCACGCATGTCAAACAAGTCACAAAACCAATTATGCTCTTCAAACTTGTAGTCGTGCATCAACTCTTTCCATCGGGTTTCAAATTCGTTGTCATTAATTGTCTTGTTCCACACTATGCTATTGAAACGGTTTAAAAAGACCTCGTCATTGCACAATCGAGAACCAATCTACAAAGGCAAGCAGAAATTTCCATGATATGAATGCATATAAATATATTAGATCCATATAACTATATATAACCCACAATGTGCATCTAACCTTCTGTTGTAGCTTACTTGTGATATGCCACATACAAAATCGATGTTTTGCACGTTTAAATACCTCCGTAAAGACCTGTATAACATCAGGATCTTGGTCAGTAAAAACAAATGTAGGCTCCTTACCAAAAGTCGTTAAAAATGATTCCAATAGCCACTTGTAAGAGTCTGCGTTCTCCCTTGCAATTAAGCCCGTCCCAAAGGTAACACACTTCTTATGATTATTTATCCCCGTGAATGGTACAAAAACCATATCGTGCCTGCCACCAACATTGGAAATTGATGTGATTCATAGTTTTTTATCGTTCATGCATGTGAATATTTAAATGCATAAACAGATTATTTATGCATTCTTCATATTAAACAAAAGTGGACAAACCAATGTATGTAATGCAGAAATATAAATAGACACTCACTGGTTTGTCCGATACGTTGCATCAAATGAAATCACATCACCGAATGCATCGTAATTGCATTTTGCCACGGAGTCCGCCCAAAAGACACCGGTTAATACACCGTCCGCGTTACATGTGTAGTGCATCGAGAACTCACTGTCATCTTCGCATTTCTTCTTTAGTTTGTCAATGAACATCTGCGCGTCATTCTCACCAATAAACAATCGTATATCCCGCCTAAAATTCTTAAAATCAACCTTTGTTGCACCAATGTCTCCAAATGATCCCTTAACTTCCTTCATCAAGTTATGCACCCGACTAGGACCAATGTTAACATTACCAGCCTTGTGAATCAATGCTTGTTGTTCAAAGTCTAACTTACGTGCCGATGTTAGTAGATGTCTATCATCGGGGTCCACAAATTCATGGTTGTGCCATGGAATAAAACGATAAACTTGGTACCTATTGCCATTGACTAGTGAGAACCTAATTGATGCAGGACACCTCGTGCGCATTGATGATGTGCAACGTTTCTTGGCACTGTCTCGGTTCCGTAAAGAGTTGTCACCAGCCTTGTTGCATACTAAAACTTTTAAAGTTATTGTTCCATCGCGGTTCTGTTTTTGTGTTGACTTACGAGTAACAAACCCAGATGCTTCTGCATATTTTTCATATGATTTTATGGCTTCTATTAGCGAATTGTATCTTACGCCAAGATATGGAACCTGGGTACCCGATACAACAGGTTTACGATACATTGATCCCCTCGGCGACACGCATTCATTGCTATCACATACCTCGTTAAGAACCTCGTCACCTACACAATCAAATATTGTTAAATGCAGTAAGTGCACAACTCAAAAACAGGTTCCCCACCATATATACAAAACATGCGTGTACATGCGACAGATTAAACATGCGTGAGTTTTGACACAATGCTACGTCTTTGTACATGCGTGTGTTTTTACACAATGCTACGTCTTTGTTTAATAATTACACGTGTGCTTCGTTTTAATGCATTTAACATTATTACATGTTTTGTAAAACCCAAATTGTAATACTATACACATTGCCACAAAATCTATGATGGTGCATAAAAGTATGAAGCTTTATCCATACAAAACTGTTAATGTAAAATTTAAAGCATTTAAAACTTTGTCCATATAAACATTATAACAGTAACTGTAAATAACAGGATCGTTGCCTCCATTAATGCATGCACACGAAGCTGTGAATCTGCATGTCGATCTCACACTGTCGATACGAAAATATAATATCAAAAAAATGGATCGAAGCACGTTCTTGGACAACATGTATGAATCCACTTTGTGAATCTCAAAAAGAAGAATTATGAAAACACGTAATCTGACGCTGCACTTGAAAACAAATACAACGCCAAGATTTTGGTCGAATGCACTTACTCTCCTTTGGGTCCTCAATGTGTTCTTCGTTCGTGGGATTCTGAAAAATCGTTTCTTCAGCCTCTGTGGAACTCGGTTGATTGCTAGACATTGCTCACTGGATGAAAATAAAAATGCAGGAATATGGGAGAGTTCGATGCAGCTTCTGGACTGGAGGATGTGGATGAATATCTGCTGCACGGTGAAATGATTTACACACTGTCTGCACGATGAAATGAAACTCTGCTGCAAGGTGAGATGAGTTTCTGCTGCACGGTGGATGGATTTCTGGACTGGTGGTGATCGACAGAGAGGATTTGGAATGCCAGGTCAAATTGATAACAAACACCCAAGATTATAGCACACATTGACTATCCATAATTAAGTTGTTTTAATTCTGGTATTAATTATAAAATTAAATAAATCAGAAATAAATAAATGTAATATTTTTAAATTCCTACTATGCCCTTAATGCACCCTTGATGGGAATTATGGTGCATAAAAGTGCTCACTGGTGCCCCGGTGCACAAAAGTGCTCAATCGAACCCCAATATATATATATATATATATATATATATATATATATATATATATATATATATATATATATATATATATATATATATATATAAACATATTGGTACACATAATATATAGTTTTGTGTGGTAATATTCACTATGAAAATAGGTAATTTTTTGTTTACAAATACTGTATAGTTTAAATAAAATATATTTTTATTGATGTCGTTATTTAATTAATAAATATTAATTTTAAAACTTGACACCCGAGCAACGCACGGGTATTTAACTAGTTTATAATCTGTTACAAAATTATTATTCAACCAAATCCGTATATTTTATATTATACGGGTAAATAAACTAGTAATAATAATAAAATATGGTTTTTTTTAACTTATTTATTTATTAGGTTTTTATAATATTATATATTATATATTAATTAATAAAATCAAATTGTTATTGCTTTTTCATGCCACCTTAATTCTTCTTCTTCTCCTGCATCGGGTCTTTGACATTGAAATCACTTTCTTCTCTCCCTGCAAACTTTTTGCTGATTCTCCATTTCTCCTTCAGATTCACTTCTGCTAAATCGCCCAAAAATGCACTCAAATCATTTGCTTCTCGAAGAACCAATCAGGATGGCTTCCATCCTCGAGCCTTCTAAAGCTGTCAGTACACGATCAAATTCTTTATTTTCGTTAATTAATCGATCTGTTTTTGTTTATTTATCATTTGTAATTCGTTATCCATCACTTGCATGATCTTTTTCTTGTTTTTGATCTAACTTTTGTTGATGACGATCAATTTTGTAGAGTTTTTTCCCTGCGATGACCAAAATCGTCGGAACATTAGGGCCTCGTTCTCGATCTGTTGATGTCATATCTGGTTGCCTTAAAGCTGGCATGTCTGGTATGGATTTTGGTTGTTATTGTTTGTTTCTGTAAGAAATATTATTAATTTAATTTCTGTTGTTGTCTACTCTTTGATTTTTAATATGAAAGTGTAAAGAAACAATATTGATATGGATGTTGTTACAAAGTTCGGTTATGCTTTTCGTTGTATCTTAGACTTTGTTTCAATTTTGAAGTCAGAAAAGCAATTTGTTCAATACTCGGTGTGGTTCTGTTTGTTTTCGAACAGTGGTAGTGTTACTTATTTACTTGATCGATGTGTTGTTAAAAGAGATTTCTTTTTGTTTGGCAGTTGCTAGATTTGATTTTTCATGGGGAGACAGCGAATATCACCAAGAAACTTTGGAGAATTTGAAGGCTGCTGTAAAGGCCACTAAGAAGCTATGTGCTGTATGTTCTTGAACCTTTCTGTTCGTATTAGGTTTACCCTTTTCCTTTGATAAGAAAAACAATCAATGACTAATCACTAAATGAATATTACATGTTGCTGATTTGAAAAAGTGCCATTAATTTGCTTTTCACTTTTAGTTGATTATTGCCTTTTGATTAATATACTGAATTGATTACAAAGTGGATCGCAAGGTGGATGACACAATTAGGTAAACATGCATAACTCGTGCCCTTTGTGAGATATTGAGGGGTCAACTCTCATGAGAGTCAAGATTGTCTCTGGTTTTATGGATATTTGACCATGACAGGAATTAACTTTAAGATGAAAAGAGGAAAACACTAAAAACACACTGCAATGTTTAGTACTTTAGTTTCAGGATCTAACACATATAATTCTCTTTAAAATCACAAGTATAGGTAATTTAATCGGCCATTCGAATAGTGGTTGCTGCATTGGTAGAGTTAAATCACCCTCCAGTTTATATTTGTTTTGAAGGTAAATAATATTGGTGAATAATTAATAATTGCTTTTACGTCCAGGTAATGCTAGACACAGTTGGCGCTGAGATGCAAGTTGTCAATAAAAGTGAAAATGACATCTCACTTCAACAAGATGATGTTGTCATTCTTACCCCTGATGAAGGCCAGGAAGCTTCTTCTCAAGTACTGCCAATCAACTTCACTGGGCTAGCTAAGGTCAGATGCTCTAGCTTTCTTATAAGTGGATAGTGACTTAACTCTACAAAATGGACTAGTGTCAGACGGGTAGTATTGCTACTATGAGAATTTGAAATTATGTTTTCCTGTCCTCAACAAAAAAACTAACAATTTGTAATCTTAATACTTCATAAGTTGGTGCTTCTTCCACAATGACCTGTTTAAGATACAAGTGTCATGTGGTTAGTATGTTAAATCTTTTGGAGTTATTTTGAGCATTTGTAAAAGCCCCTTTGCACTTATGAGTTATGAGATTATTTATTTGATCTTTGCAGGCCGTGAAAAAAGGAGACACCATTTTTATTGGTCAATACTTGTTTACAGGAAGTGAAACGACCTCTGTTTGGCTGGAGGTAAGATCAAAATTTTTCTTGCGTTAACATCATAGAATTTTGGAACTGATGAGAAACCTAGATGTGGCCATGTTAGTTGCAGATTTGCAGTATGGTTTATTCAAGCATGGACTTTGACATGTGCAGGTTGATAAAGTCGAAGGAGTTGATGTCATTTGCGTTATAAAAAATACTGCAACTCTGGCTGGGGCATTGTTCACTTTGCATGCCTCGCAAATTCATATCGAACTGCCTACCTTGACTGATAAGGATAAAGAGGTGGGCCTAATATAAAGGGTTAAAGCTTAGTTTATACTATGCACTGTGTTAATTTGTCTCCAGCTTATGTAGAGTGTTTGATGGTAGTTATGGTTGGGCCCTTGCTTCTTGGTGATCTGTGGTTAATGTTCAGTAGCAATAATTGCCATTTTTAGGTGTTGAGTATAAACTTGTAGGATCGTAGATTCAAGTAAAATGCAGAATTAAACTCAGATTCAAGCACATCTAATGGCAAGATTGATTTCTTGGATAGAAAGATCCAATCTGTTCTTGCTCTCACAGTACGCTCTCGATATAAAAATGCCAAGAGTTACAATTTCAACCCTTGTAAATCCCATTTAATATTTATACTAAAGATAACAAGAATATAGAAATTACATTATCAGTCCCTTAACTTGATAATCACTTGACTTGATTACAATTAAAATTTGTCCTAATAAAACTTTATGATGGGAATTCGTTACGTATCATATATTTTTGTCATACTTACAGCTACCATTTAAACATCTCACTTTAGCAAGTTTCAAAGATACAATATATTGTAGGTCCTGAAATTGTAAAGATATTGTTTATCTAAGCATTCTTTCTAGTTATGTGGTCATATTAAAAAGTAGGTTTTTGATGTAGAGTGATAGTTGTTTAGTATTGGCCTTCAAATGCATGCATATTTTTGCCTTTATATGATGGTTCCCTTGTCATGTGCATGGTGGATTTTTATCGTGATAATATTATTTGAAGTATAATTTTTTTATATTTATATATATCTTTATTGTTGTCAGTTAGAATGTTAATCAGATGGCCACATTCAGGATCTTTTAGGTAAATTGAAAGAGTGCTTTTGGTGATGTTTTTTCTAATTTCAGAACATCAGTACGTGGGGAGTCCATAACAAAGTTGATTTCCTTTCTTTATCATACACACGGCATGCACAAGATGTTCGTGAAGTAAGTGTGCTTTTACTATTATTCATGTTTCAATTTCCTCTCCTTTTTTGTTTAGTGATTCCATGTGTCATTTCATCACTTCTACTCATTTAATTTGCAATTGTAGGCACGCGAGTTTCTTTCTAAGCTTGGTGATCTTAGTCAAACCCAAATATTTGCAAAAATTGAAAACGTAGAGGTGATTGTCTTTGTTTCGGATAATGCTTCTTTATAAATTTGAAATTCTTTATCATGACTAATAGTTGAGTTTACTTGGCGTTTTATCTTATTGACTCTTTTTTGGACAGGGTTTGACTCACTTTGATGAGATCTTACAAGAGGCAGATGGTATTATCCTCTCCCGTGGAAATCTTGGCATTGATCTTCCACCAGAGAAAGTAAGTAAAAGTAAATTTAGTTTCAGTATTTTTTTTAGTAAACTGCTTTTTGTGTGGAAACATGTTTGATCTAGCGGAAGCTATTATAGCATTAAGCTTTGTAATAACCCCTTTCCACAGCATATCATCATTTAATATATAACAAGTATATATAGTTTTCCATTGCTTTAATATGCCACAATCATAAATTGTGCTATAAGTGGATAAAGAATCCAATAATCGAACATACTAAAATGTTAGTTGACGAATTTAGTAAACAAAAATAAATGCAAGCATTACGAATAAAATGCTTCTTCATTAGTCAAAACCCTAAATTAGTTGGTGAATGAATGGGTTGCAAACAATCATCCATAGCAATCTGAATACAATGCTTGATAGCATTACAAACATTCAAACATCAGATCAAGGATTAAAACTGAAGCAACTTCAATTAAGAGGTTAGTCACCTTCATCTTTAAATTTCTAGAATGCGATGAAAAACTAGAAGTCACCAAAACATGAATATAAGAGAAAACACGATGAACTGGAAAATCTGTCCTCTACGTGTAATCAATGTGCAATTTTCACTTGCAAGCTTTAATGATCTTAAATGAATTGACGATAACTTCCCATTATAAATTAATAATAAATAGATTTGCTTGTGATGTCTTGTGGTATATCATGCTGCATTGTAGCATGTAGGAAAGCACTGTTTTTCTTTTCCTTCTATAGGGAAATGGAATTTGTTACATATGCATATTTTTTTTCCCAAGTATAGGGTATGATTGTTAAAACTAGTTGTTTCAAGCTGTGAGTTGGAGCTTTTGTTAGAGCTTTTAGTTGGAACTGTAGGTTTTGGTTTTACGGAAGTGTTTGGTAAAGTAGCAGGGCCGGCCGTGAGGGCGTCCTAAAGGGGCGACCACCCAAGGCCCAATATTTCATAGGGCCCCTAATTTCATAAGTTTTCAACGTAAATAAAGTACAACTGATTTTTTTTAACTTACGGACGGAAAGAAAACAAAAAATATGTTTGTACACACACATGTATATGTGTATATTTATGTAGGTGTGTGTGTGTATTTATTTATGTGTGCAAGGGTAAGGCCTTCTTATACGTTTTCGTCCGGGACCCCCAAAATCAACGGAACAGCCTTAAAGTAGCTATAGCTAGAAAATGTAATGACAATGAAAGAGAACATATGCAGTAAAGAGTAGTGAGAACACTTGGATTTATGAAGGAGGCAAAACCCAGAAGCAATAAGTCCATGCTATTATGCACTAACACAATAATCAGAAGGTCGGAATAGTAGTTACGTACAATTAGAAGCTGCAGGTCTATTTGAATGATGCATTGGGTAGCTTTCATTGGCAGAGCTTATTTTTCTTAATTAAAAGCTCAAGCTCCTCCTTCCAAACAAAGCTTTTATTTGATTAGGAGCTTATTATTGTAAAAACAAAAGCTCTTTACCAAACATACCCCCATAATGTTGATGGTGAGGCCTGTAATGAGATGATAATAATATAGACATACTTGAACTAAAATTGATTGGCCACAGTCTATATCGAAAATCAGTGCATATTGATTTCGATGTCTCAAAAAGCAATCTGAAATCTAATCTTAATCCAAGAAAATAGTTGTTGTTGACGGTTAACTTATTTGTAAAGGTAAAATGTAGTTTAACAAAAAAAAATTAAATTAAATGGTTCCCTCAAGAAAATCATCATGTAAATTAGTATTTTTATTTTTAATGTTTTTGTTTGTGTTCATATTTTTTAAATAATGTAAAAATGTTATCATTACCTATATCCCTATAGGGGTAAAATTGTCACAAGTGAATTAGTTGAGGTACATTATACTATTAATACACAATAGACAGGTTTACTTATAGATGTAGCATACACATAGTAGGTAATATAACACCTAGAGAATATACACATTCTTTGCTTATATTAAATTCAAAAACGAGACATTCGAATCTGAAGTTGATTTCAGTCATCTGAATCTGGAATGGGAGGTCAGAGTTTCAGACATTACTAATATTGATGGTTTTGAGTCTTTTGACCATGAATTTTGACCAGTCTTGTTGCGTGTATCAGCAGTGATGCATTAAAGATGACTTTTTTTTTTTTTTTTTAATTTTTATACAAGTATTGATGTCATTATCCGTTTCATTTCCACTATATATCTCTATTTTTAATATAGAGTTTCCATGTTCTGAATTTCTTTTTGAGTATCAAAAGTTCTATATGTTCTTAAAGGTATGGTCACATGTACCAAGTATTGTTTGCATTTTTCTTAGGTTTTTCGTATTCCAGATTTTTTGCAATTTTTTATTTCTTCTCGTGATAACTTCTATTGTAAAGACTTGAATCTGATTATAAGAATTTGATGACTGTCCTTCAATTGCTTAAGGATCGGATAAAAATAGATTTTCTTTTATTTAATCATGTGCAAAATATACCAAAACATCATTTTAAACGTAGTAACGTAGATGTTAAAGTTGAATGGTATCCCTTATCATTTTTATTGTTAGTATAAACTTAGCGAAGCGTAATGTGTATGTATGCAGAGTTGCAGATTCATTATTCCTCAGAAAGCTATAAAATTTAAGAAACCAATAGCAAATAAAAGAATGTGTATTCTTGATGGAAGTCAGGGCTTCTTTTTGGTTTTTTGTTCATTTATGGCCTTTTCATGACTGAATTTTTTTGCAGGTGTTTTTGTTCCAAAAAGCTGCTCTTTACAAATGTAACATGGCTGGTAAACCAGCTGTGGTTACACGTGTTGTTGACAGCATGACCAACAATTTGAGACCAACTCGTGCAGAAGCAACTGATGTGGCTAATGCTGTATTAGATGGTGAGTTGCTTTCTTCGACTGCAGTGATTCATTTTTCAATTAGGACTCAACATGAGGAATTGTGGATTTTCAATTTGAGGACCACATATGATATAAAAATGGGTGTTTCTGACGTTTGATGTGGGTTATCAGTTATGAAACTGGTCATCTGATTATTATGATTACTAGTCAAAAAAACAACTTTTTAGTGTTTATATAATGTGATGTTGAATTGTTGATTATGTTATCTAATTATGTAGGGGCCAAATAGTTAGTTTAGCATAATAAGTTTCATGTCTCCTACAACCAAATTAGTTATTCAAAATAGAAAAGTAAAATTACTGTATTTTAAAACCCTATTGCCCATCTATTATATTATTGTAATGCAACTGAAAGTTGCTAATATCTGGACTATATACAGTGAATGTGTTTTGAAAATTATATTGATAAAACTTTCTAAACATATAGATTCAATTTGAATACACACATCCAAACACCCCCAAGCATCTCTAACATGCATGAATATGGTTACACAATCTGGTGCAAAAAAGAAATCTTTGGAGGAATATGCGTACACCAAATTTGGTGGTGCTCAAACGTACTTTGCCAATATTTTACACCAAACCCTTTTTATGTTTGTTGAGTACATTTACAAAATAAATGAAGTTATTTAACTATTTAAGTTATGTTGTGAAACGACGAGAAGTATTTGCAAAGTGATTGTAATATTCAGATGAAGTTATTTAACCTCAAGTACCATCTGCGTGGTGATTGCTTTAGACCATAAAGGGACTTTTTCAATAGACACACTTGTTTTTCCTTCCCTTTAACCTCATACCCATTTGGTTGTGACATGTAGATTTTCTCTTCTAACTCTCTATGTAAGAATGTTGTTTTTACATCCATCTGCTCTAGTTCATAGTTCATTGTTGCTGTAATTGCCAGCAATATTCGAATGGACGAGTGCTTTACTACAGGTGAGAAAATCTCTGTATAGTCGATTCCAGGTTTCTGAGTGTAGCCTTTTGCTACTAACTGTGCTTTGAACCTAGTAGGGGCAACTCCAGGGATACCTTCTTTAATCTTATATAGCCATTTTGACCCCACTAGTCTTTGATCTGGGGGCTTATCAACAAGTTGCCATGTTTCATTCTTTTCGAATGAGTCCATCTCCTCATTCATGGCTTCTATCCACTTCTCTTTTTCACTAGACTCTACAGCCTCTTTGTATGTCATTGGTTCAACAGTGGCTTCAAATTCAGCAACTGAGAGTGCAAAGGCAGTGATGTTACTAGCTTCTTCTCGATACCTTGAAGGTGACACTATCTGTCTTCTTGCTCTATCTCTAGCCGATTGATAATCTGGTGCTTGTGATCTGCTGGACTCCCCCCTCACTTCGCTGTCAGTACCTGTTGAGGGTTCTTTGGACATACCTTGTAACTCCACCTCAATCTGTGAGCGATTTGTCACTGACCCATTCTTTAGCAGCAGATCTTTATAGAATTGGTTTTCATTGAACACAACATCTCTGCTCAGTATAATTCTAGGACCACCTTCATCCCATCTCCATAGTTTATACCCTTTAGTGCCCTCTGGGTACCCTAGCATGATACACCTTACATCTCTTGCATCCAACTTGTCTTTCTTTACTTGGGCATAGGCAACACACCCAAAGATCCTTAAATGTGAATAATCTGTTAGATCACCTGTCCAGACTTTCATTGGTGTTGCATTGTTTAAGGCTGATGATGGGCTTCTGTTTATCAAATAAGCAGCTGTATTTACAGCTTCACCCCAGAAACGGTTTGGGACTCCAGACTGAGACATCATGCATCTAACCCTCTCTAGTAGGGTACGGTTCATTCTCTCAGCAATGCCTTTTTGCTGAGGGTTACCTGGAACTGTGAGATGTCTACCAATAGCATTCTTTTGGCAGAAATTGTTGAACTGTTGGTTGCAAAATTCCAGTCCGTTGTTAGTTCTCAGCTTCTTCACTTTAAGGTTGGTTTGGGTCTCAACAAGGATTTTCCAAGGTTTGAATCTTTCAAAGGCCTCATCTTTTGTTTTTAGCACATACACCCACACTCTTCTTGAGAAATCATCTATAATTGACAAGAAATACTTGGCCCCTCCAATTGTTTCTGTTCTTGCAGGTCCCCATAAGTCAGAGTGTATATACTCCAGCAGCCCCTTGGTTCGATGGATTGCATTGTTAAATTTCACCTTGTGAGAATTTCCATACACACAGTGTTCACAGAAGCCAATTTCCTTTCCTGTAATTCCCTGAATTTGATTTGACTTCACAAGTTCTGAAAGTCCTTGTAAACTTATGTGATCCATCCTGTTGTGCCATAGTGCATTCTCCTGTACATCTTGTTGGGTCTGGTCTCTCACCATATTGGCCTGCATGTCATCATGAAGGATGTAGATATTATTTGATCTACGTGTTCCTTGTAGTACTACTAACGCCCCTTGCATTACTCTTATTTTGCCACTGCTTAGCTTCACTTGCAAACCATCTTGTTCTAAACTCCCAAGAGAGATTAGATTCCTTTTTAGCTTAGGAATGAATCTCACATTCTTGAGGGTAAAGGTTGTGCCATTTCTCAGGTTTAACGTAATCTCTCCACATCCTTCTACTTCACAGGGACTATCATCCCCAAGCTTGACCAGTCCCATATCAGCTTTCTTGAAGTTGACAAGAAGATGTTTGTGAGGACTCATATGGTGAGAACACCCAGAGTCCAATATCCATCCTTCTGAGACCACTCCCTCATAGGCCATTAACACGTCTGAACTATCATATGAATTGGTGGGGGTTTCATTGTCTTGAACATTCTGGTTACGAGGTGTGGTGTCATCTCTTCCTCTTGAGATGATTTTCAGAGTTGCAAATGTAACACCTCCTTCTTGTTCTTGACTTTGATCTGAACCTACTTTTAGATCTTTGTCCTTTCCTGTCGTTTCTCTTATCACCTCTCTGATCACCAGTTCTTTCTGAACGTCCTCTAACACATAGCACTTCACTCTTCTCCTCCATTGTTTCTGTCCTCTTCTTTAGTTCCTTTGAGTTGATGGCTGCAGTGACATCCTTTAGAGTCAGGCTGTCTCTTCCATATCATATAAAAGAGTATCCACAAAATGCTCGTAGGTTTGTGGCAGAGAGTTCAAGAAGATGAGGGCACGGTCTTCATCTTCAATGGTGATCTCTAGATTCTCCAAGTCAAGAATTATCTTGTTGAACTCATCGACATGTTCTAGAATTGATTTGCCAGGTCCCATCTGGAACATGTATAATCTTTTTTTCATGTATAGTCTGTTGGCGAGGGACTTCGTCATCTACAGACTTTTTAACTTGCTCCAAACTCCTGCAGCTGTGTTTTCTTTTGCAACTTCCCTTAGTACCCTATCTCCAAGGCATAGAATAATGGCACTGTGTGCCTTGACGAGAACTGCTCTCTTCTCCTTCTCTGTCATAGTATCTAGCAAGTTGTCTTCTCCTTGAAGCGCCTCTTCAAGGCCTTGATGAACAGGGAGGGCATACATCTTCATCCTCCATAAACCAAAGTCATTGGTTCCATCAAACTTTTCCAGGTCGAATTTCGAAGAGCCCATCTGTGTTCTTGATCGAAGGCTTGTCTTTCACTTTCTATCAGGGTGGTGGGAGGTTTGGTTAATGAAGGGTATGTTGATCGAGAGGTATTCGCCTAAGCCAGGCTCTGATACCACTTGTTGTGAAACGACGAGAAGTATTTGCAAAGTGATTGTAATATTCAGATGACTTCAGCTATCACTGGTACATGAGTTATATACTAATTCTCATAACCAACTTCTAACTGTAACAGCTATTTTCTAACTACTGCTAACAGCTTCAAACAGAAAGTAAAACAGAAAGTAAGTAAATGAAACAGATGAAACAGAATGTTGCATGTAACCATCAACCACCAACTTTGTATCAGCCACTATCTTTCACAAGTTACATAAATTGAAAACAAAGAACTTAAAATAATTTAGTTATTGTTTTTATTATTGTAGGCATTAATGCCACTTATAATAAATATTCATAATAAGTTAAATATTATTGTTATATTGGATTCAATTTAAGGATCTTGATGAAACTTTTAGTGATATATTTTGTAAAAGAAAATATATTTTTTAAATTAGGCTTTTGACAATTTTAAAAAATTAATAATAAAACTTCACACTAAATCTATTCTAAAATTGTCTTGAGAACTGTGTTGCACCAAAGCACACCAATTTAGTGTCCATTGGAGATGAATTTTGACACCAAACAACAAATCTGGTGTTTTGGTCATTAGAGATGACCCATCTGTTGGTATTATATATGATCATGAATTATGGTTGTTTATTGATCCTCTCAAGTCCCTAGTAACCACTGCCATTTCTTAGGGCGCATTTGGCACAATTTTTACGAGCTTAAGCTTTTGCTCTTAAATAAATGAGCTCCTATTAAATGAAAATTGCAAAGTTGTTTGGTTGAAAGAGCTTGAGCTTTTGTTTTCCAAATAAAAATCTCTGATAAAGTATCTTTCAAAATGACTTAGTTCAAGTGGTCATCATAAAGGTGGGTGGGGTTCTCCTTGGTTGATTGCCAAGGGAATTTCTCCTTAGTTGGAGGTGTGAGGTCACCCTCAAGGTGTCTAACAATGGTGCTAAACTGCTAATAACTAGCCACTAACATCTGCTGTTCAAAAGAAAAAAAAGAGCTTGAGCTTTTATTATATCAAATTACATTTTTACCCTCTTAATAAATATAATTAAAACTCCAAGTTAATTTTAATGTTTTTTAATGTCATTGTATGCGTATAAGCTACAACTACTTTAATCAAACACTTTCATAAAACCAAAATCTACAGCTCTTAACCAAAAGCTCCAACTTGTAAAAGCTCGGGCTTGCAGCTCCAACTAGTTTTTCCAAACAAACATTTAATTGCTTGTTACTTTCCTTCAGTTTTTTCCCGACATTATTGAGATTTCGGATCATTATTTTCTTCACAACTCTGCAGGAAGTGATGCAATTCTTCTCGGTGCTGAAACCCTGCGTGGATTGTACCCTGTTGAAACAATATCTATTGTCGGTAAAATATGTGCTGAGGTAACATTCTCATTAATTCACATTTAAGTTCCTTTTTGAGTGAGGTATAATTGGTAGATATGGGTTTGTTAGTTAAATCCAATCATCCCGTCTTTAATATTGACCAATTTATCATGAGGTAATTTCCTTTTAATTGGTAATCAGCTGCTCCCTATCTCACACAAAACCATATTAAAGATTTACTACATTTGCAGTTGTAATTGTATCTGGTTTTTTTCTCTGTTGTAATCCATGCCGCTATGCATACACAGTCAAGAAGAGTTGCATGATTTATTGGTACTTTGGTAGTACTTATGTTTTGTGAACCATTCTGCATGTATCGGTGATACAAACTTTTGTCGATGAAGTAAGTCGATGTATGAATATTACTTGCAGGCAGAGAAGGTTTTTAATCAAGACCTATACTTCAAGAAGACTGTGAAATATGTTGGAGAACCAATGACTCACTTGGAATCAATTGCCTCATCTGCGGTATTATTTCCATCGGTTAAAGACAAAAATAGTTACCAACTTCAGTATTTTTTTATATAAGATAAACTAATTTTGTTTATCCTGGAAAAAAATTAGACCAAAATTTTTTAATTAATAAATTCAAGTAATGGACTTAAAATTGTCGATTTCGGTAACAAATTATCAAACTTCTTGTTTTTAAGGTAACTAACTTTTAACTTTTTTAGTCAGTGGCTAGTACCGAAAATGGTAATTTTCACATCTATGTCAAGTTTACAACTTACATTCGTTACAAAAGGCCAAAACAGAAAAAGTTGAAAGTTTGTTACCTTCAATAGACAAATTTAAATACTTGAAACGATAAAAACCCCAAAGTTGATAACATTCGTATGTAACCAACTCTATTCCTATGATGAACATTCTTCATACAAATCACATCAATTGGTCTTGTTAGCAAAGTTACCCGATTGACATATTTTATACTTTTTATTAGGTACGTGCGGCTATTAAGGTGAAGGCATCTGTTATTATTTGCTTCACATCTTCTGGAAGGGCTGCAAGGTATTTACATATATAATTTACTGCAGAGGCTATGAAAGTCAGCCTTCTGTTACTTTTGTATTTTTGTTTGGATATGGTTGTTTGGCCGTGTTCAGAACATGTGATCGCTAATTTTCTTAATTTACTTGCAGATTGATTGCAAAGTATAGGCCAACAATGCCAGTCATATCAGTTGTGATTCCCAGGCTAAAGACGAATCAATTGAAGTGGAGTTTTAGCGGTGCATTTGAGGTACACTTTATTGTATCTAAAAAGTTAGTTATCCTATAATAACAACAAATTTTCGTGTTTGTTCCTTTTTCTTGCATGTATTTTCTGTACATCATTGAATTTAGAGTAAATGATAGCAACTTATGACACCCTCATAATCCAGCATGCGAATTTAACATATAGGGAACGAAATCTATGTAATTCAAAATTTTGATCCAATAATTACAATTCACCAGTTCACCACTTACAATCTTCACAAGTGTAGACTTTAATAGTCCTTTCGATAATGAAGCAATTGGTCCCAGCTAAACCTTACATGCCTTTTGACATTCCATCTAAAGCCATTCATGAGAATTTGTTTATTTGTATGCATACATACTCGAGTCGAATATCACCAAGCTCGAACTCGAACTCGAACTCGACACTAAAACTCGACTCGAGATCGAGCCTATGCTTTGAAACTCGAGCTCGGCTCGATAAACTACTCGACACTATCGGGCTCGGCTCGACTCGGCTCGATTAAGTTTGGGAAGAAAGAAATCGAAATATAAACATAAAAGATTTAATCTAATTTTATCCCAACAAGTAAGAAAGGTGTAAATATAAGAATGTAACTTTTGGTTTAAAGTTATGTAGTTTGATTTATACAATAGTGATAAAAATATAATATTTTAAAGTTGAATGGTAAAAATGTAAACATATAAACTTAGGCTCGATTAGGCTCGCGAGCCTATTGAGTAGGCTATTTTAATACTCGGGCTCGACTCGATTACTACTTGAGTAACTCGAGCTCGAGCTCGGCTTGATTAACACCGAGTCGGTTTTGAGTCTTTTACGAGTTGATCTCGAGTAGTTCACAAGTTGTCTCGTCTCGTTTACACCCCTAGTCGTTAAAATTATTGAGCTTGAAGACTAGAGTTTGTAATCAACTTTTTAATTAACCTACAGTGTACAATAAAAGTATGTTGCATGAAATGGAATATAAGTGAGAGTTTGTTCTTTATTTATGACATTTTCCTTGTATATAATTATGAGGGTGGAACATCTTGTTCTAAGTTCAATGACCAAGGGTGAAAAAAAATTGCTTTTAGCATAAATAACACACAAGTGAAGTGTGTTACTATTCTTTGACATTTTCACTCTTTAAAAACCTCATCACATATTTAATTCAATTTCATATGATGGGGGTGTGCAAAAGTTGGGTTGGAACCGTGAAACAGACGAACCGGGCTGACCGAATCAGAATCGGCACCAAACAGTGAAGTTTTTGGTTCCCTTCATTCAACTTTTCGGCTCTGATTTGGTCTCCGGTTTTGGACCGCTGCACACCCCTGTATTGATACCAACATTCAGGGTTTGTCAATTTTTCATATCCTCTAATAGGATTTAGTGCTGACACATTGAAGATACCGACATTCCGTTGATGTTTAAGCTAACTTTGTTTATTGTGTGTATTAATCGGTCAGGCAAGGCAATCACTTATCGTCAGAGGTCTTTTCCCCATGCTTGCTGATCCTCGACATCCCGTAAGTTGCTTTTTATGCAATTTGAACTGTTTGACAATACACCAAGTTTAACCCATATTATTTTCAGGCTGAATCTACGAGTGCAACAAACGAGTCAGTCCTAAAAGTTGCACTTGACCATGGAAAGACCTCAGGAGTGATCAAGTCACATGATCGGGTTGTGGTTTGTCAAAAAGTTGGAGACGCATCCGTTGTTAAAATTATCGAGCTTGAAGACTAGAGTTTGTGTGCAGTCAACATCATACCGCCACATTTGTTAATGCGTTTTTGCTTCCTAAATTTTTGAAAGTAGGCGTTGGATATATCGCCACCAACTGCAAGGTCACTTGACCGTCCCAAGCTTTTGGAAACTCTATGTTATTGACGTTTTTACGCATAAATTGACTGCAAAACCGGGCAAAATGATGGTTCTAGGAAATTACTGTGATTCGAAAATCGACTTTCTTGTATTAAATCCTCCTTGCCCTTCATTTTTGGGTCCCCATATAATTTAATAAAAATGGTTGTTAGTTTCTGTTCTTATTTTGGAAGTTGTATTAGTAACTAAGGTGTATTCGAGTCAAGTAGTGCCAAGCTCGACATCTTGACTCGAGCTTGAATGAACCTAAATTTTTGTGTTTTAAAAGGCACACCGGCATGACAGGTGGTACGGGACTCAACGCCTTGTAAAACACATAGTTGCAAGCGTCTCCTTGTCGTTTCAGTAAATTTTTCTGCCTCCCAAAACAAGTACTTGGTTTAATTTTTAAGTTATTCTAACTTCGTCGTGTAGGTTTGTGTATTTTATATATTTTGATATTTTATGTATTGGTATTTTAGATTTCCAGTTCTTAAAATAGTATTAATGTGTTATTTTATATGACATGATATGAGTGAGGTGTGCACCTTGCATCGTCTCGAGTTGAAGGACCCATTTCGCAACGGTGTGCGATGTGCCCTTTAAAACCAAGCTTGGCTCGGCTTATATCGAGTTGAGATTCGATTTGTTATATCTAACCATGAATTGGAGTTGAATTGCTATTGCATTTTGTGGGTCTTATTGTAGTATCTTATGAAATTTTAGTTAGAGGTATTTTTAATCACATTTCATGTTTTAGGATAAGGGGTCATCATTCTCCTAGTTTAACTTAAAAATGTTTCAATTTTAATAATGTTCAATATATAATCTACTTTTGGTCTTTTGGTTTGCAACCACCATCTATAATTTGATTCTTGTGACAAAGTGACACAGTTTTGACAATTTGTCATTTTACAAGAACTGAACAAAGTTATGGTTGAAGGATGAAAACTCAATATAATAGTTTAGAGTAAATTACAATAACGGTCCACGTGGTTTGCATAAAATTTTGGACTCGGTCACTATGGTTTTAATTTTACATAAACAAATCTTATTTGTATTGTTTACTTGCAGATAGGTGTGAGTTTGGTACCAGACCGGTGCCGACCGGTACCGTATGGATTGGTACCGGTTACATTTTTATGGCGATTGGGATACCGAATACCGAACTGAATTCAATTTATCGGTGCCGGTTCGGTCCGGTATTGGTACCTGTTTTACGGTACTATATCGAATTAGGTACCGAAAATTCAAGAAGATAAACATAAAAAGAACAATTCAAATTTACTTAGCAACATGTTGTAACCATTAGGGGTGAGCTCGGTACCGTACCGTACCGAACCGGTACCGATCCCGAAAATACCGAAACCGAATTATTAGTTTTGAAAGAACCGAATACCGAACCGTATAATTTTATACGGTGCCGGTTCGGTTCCGAATACCGACTTTTAGCTAATTTAAAAACCAAATACCAAACCGAGAGTACCGAATACCGATTTTAGCTAATTTAAAAACCGAATACCAAACCGAATATATTAATTCGGTGTCGGTCGGTACCGGTTCGGAAAATGGTACACTTCACTCACCCCTAGTAACCATTTATTCAATTCTCACATAACAATAAAAATATTTTTAGTCTGTGATTCCAAATAAACCAAGTCATACAAAATACCATTATCAAAGTTTATTGGGGATGAAGAAGACATGAAAAATAGAAGAAGACATGAAAAAAACTTATTTGACTTGAGTCAAAGTTTACCGGTACCGGTAATACCGGTTTTTAAGTGATACCAAAACCGGATAGTACCGATCCCGAAATATGCCAATTACATAAACCGAATACCGGACCGAAGGTACCGGTTCGGTACCAGTTTTTGGTATAAAAAACTCATCCTACTTGCAGAAACGGCACCCTTGTCTCATTCTTTTTTCTAAATGACAATTATACCTTTTTTGTCGATGAATAAAAGTCCCTTTCTTTTCCTGAGTTTTGTTTTTGTTTTTAAATTTTAAATGTTAATTTAATAAATGATAATTTAATTAATTAATTTGTTATTATTATTATTTAAGATATATTTATTTTTGTTATTAAAGTTTTTTCTTTATTTATCTATTTAATTAATTTATTTTACGGTTCTATTATGTATTTTATTAAAATTTTATTTATATTACCTTTCATTATTATAATATTTATATGTTTTTGTATTTTCTATCTATTTATGTCATCACGTTAATATATTCTGAATTCAGTATACCTTTTGTAACAAAAATATATAAACTTAGGGCTTCATTCGTTTGGATTTAAATATTCGTTATATTAATGTGTTTTAATTTTAACTTAATGTATTTATCAACTTTATTATAATTATGTTGTTACATTAATACATTTCGGTTTAATCATAATTTTTAAGAAAAAAAGAAACTTAGCATTTTATTTATTTTGATTTAAATATTTTGTTAAGTTAGCATGTTTTAATCTAGTTATAACTTTCAAGTAAAATATATAATTTGCACGAATATGTTTCTTATTTTATTTATTTTGATTTAAATATTTTGCTAATATTTTTATTATACTAATATGTTTCTGTTTTAGTTATAATTTGCACGAAAGCTGTATAAACATAAAATTAATTTGTTTTGACTTAAATATTTTAATGTAATAAAATATTAAATTAAAAAGAATAGAATATTAAATCTAAATAAAAAATAAACGTAATAAATATCTAAATCGAAACGAATGAACCTTAAGTTATATATATTTTTTAAAAAGGTATAATGAAATCAAAATATATCAACGTAATGAAATAAATAGATGGAAACTTATAAAATATAAAAAAATATAAAGATTATAATAAGTGAAAGGAAATATAAATAAAATTTAAATTAAAATAAATTAAATATATAGATAGTGATGACTTTTATAAATAAGAAAATAAATATATTTAAAAAACAATAATAATAAATTATTAAAACATCATTTATTAAATTAACATTAAAATTTAAAAATAAAAAACAAAATTTATGAAAAGAAAAAGACCAAATATGTTATTGGGTAAAAGGGTATAATCGTCATTTAAAAAAGTTATGAGACAGATGGACCATTTCTGCAAGTAAACAGTACAAATAAGGACCGTTTATGCAAAATTAAAACATAGGAATCATATCCAAAATTTTATGCAAACAACAATGACCATTTTTGTAAATTACTCAATGAATCCTTAAATCTCTAGATTTGCCATGCTGAGTGACAACGAAGCGGATTAGGAACCACATTTGGTATGTCCCGTCCCCAATTACAAGGTCGTTTATTGTCCCTTGATAATAAAAACTGCTTCGATTTTCATTGAGTAGGCGGGGATAAATGTGGGAAATAAGGTTTCATCGTTTAAAGTAAATGGTTAATACTTAATTTTTATCGTGGTATCACTCGTTTGCTCTGAAATTAGTAAAACTAAATGTGGATTATGTTTATCCTACAACAAAACTAGATCGAAAATGGATCATATCAAAATTACATCCACAAATTTATAAATAATAATAATAAAAGAGTGAATATATATCTTATTCGTCATCAGGGCCGAACCTATCATTTTTAAGACCCGGGACAAGAACTTAAAGTGGGCCCTCTAAACATATATATTCAAAACAAGCAAAGTTCGTTAAAGAAAAAAACAAACTTACAATTATATAATGTCTGTATTGTAACATCATATAAAAATAAAGAACAAAAGATTGTAATCAAACGACTACTACATAGCAAGTAGCAATTGGCAACTAGTACTTACCAATTAGCAAAGTGCAATTATAATTCAAACTAGAAAAGTGTTAAACAGAGAGAAAACACCTTAGGGCGAACTTGATTCTTGATTTTTGAATTCAGAAATTAAGGCAACTTGATTCTTGCACTTCTGCAGCAGTTCTGCTCTGCCTTTTGTAATCTGAATTCTGAAAATAAATTATCACACAACATTAATTGATCAAATTTTCAAATTAAATATGAACTCAAATGAAACAAAAACAGTAAAACACATAAACAATATCTTTAAGCTGCAAAGGTAAAACAGTAAAACACATAAACAATTTCTGAATTTATCTTCTCTAAACGACTAAACTCTTGGGTCCTCTTTCACGGATGGAGACGTTTAGTTTTTTCAACTTCCAGATTTACAAACTCAAACTTGATAAGTTGAGAGTTCCCAGATCACAATTTCACAATACACTAATTGAGAATTTGAGATTTCCAGAAAAAAAAAAACAATTAACAAAGAAATTGAGAATTTGAGATTTCCAGCAATAATTAGTGATTCAAAATAGAGATGAGAAATGGAGGATTGAGGATGTGAGGATTGAAGATTCGAATAGAGATGAGAAATAATCGATTACCTTGGTTGGATTTGTTGATTTGGAATTGTAATCGACGAGACGACGACTCCCACTCATAGAATCCCGTTGATTTCTCGTCAATCAAAGTTTTGGGAGCTGTTCCGCGTTCCATTCGGGATTTGCCCATCCGGTGCGCCGTGCATGCGTGAATGTTTGTGTGAATGTGTGCGTTAATGTCTCCGCCCCCCTAATGCGCCGTTTCCAGACTTCCTCCATGACTCCATTGGATCCACACAAATAAACTTTTGGCTGACTAGTAAACCTAATTTTTTTGGCCTCCCTTGCTATGATTGGGCCTTGGGCGGTGGCCCAGGCCTACCAGGCCCAGGGCCGGCCTTGTTCGTCATCCTTTAGGTTATGTCAATTATCAGTTATAATATTTAGAACAATCTTACAATTTGAATTATTTTAAAATTTTAAAATGTAATTTTAAATCTATTAAAAATCTGAGGTATGTAAAATTCAGAAGTAAACTTATATATTTTATATAAATTTATTGTTATAATTTTTTATTATTATAAGTGTCATACAATAAATAATTTAATTTTTATTATAATATATATAATTTTAAAAATGTTTTTTTTTTACTTAACTCATATAATACATGGGTTAATACTTAGTAAATTAACGAGTAAATTAATAGAAGTAAATTAAAAAATTGGTGCCTAAATATTTTATTTGATTTTATTTCATTACTAAATATTTTATTATATATCGTTATTATGATCATAATAACGACTTATTTATGATTATTTCTTGATTTTTTTTTCTTTATGCGTATCATTTTATACTTTATTAAGGGCGTGTTTAGCAAAACTAGCCTGAGTTTTTAGTAGCTGGAGTTTTCATGAGCTACAGATAAAGCTTTTGGTTTTATGGAAGTATTTGAAAAAAGTATTTGTAGTTTTTGTTAAAAATTATAAAATGACAGAAAAAGACATATACATATATACATGTATGTATGTATGTGTGTATGTGTGTGTGCGCGCGCGCCCGCGCGTATATGGACACACACTAATTAAATATAATATTTTTTTTAATAATTGTCAAATTTTCATTCATTTGAAAAAAAAAACATAATAATAAAATCAAAATTTGTTTTGAATAAGCTACTATTTCAAATATTGGAGGTCTTTATAGTTCTAGACATTAAGCTTCCTTTGATCCAAATTATTTCCAGAGTAGTAATGTGATGCTTATTTTAATTTCACTGGCACACTTAAAAAAAGGCATATATTAGAGTAACCATTGCTTAATTTTCCTCGAATTAAGTGCTGTAGAATGTTGTATCTCCATATTTTTGTCATAAAAAAGCTAAAATTGGTGGAGGCTATATGTAACATCTTAATTATTTCACAAACCTCAATTTACACATAAGCACCGCCTTATTAATCATAGGATACATTAAATCAGAACACAATAGTTTTATAAAATGACCACACTTTAGACATTCATAAGTTACCACTACAACACATATTTCTTACATAAACTCATTGCTACGCTAATTCAAGGACATAACCTTAATAATCTTAAACCAACTCTAATTAATTAAAGGACTTACCAAGATCCATAAGCTTATTAATTAATGCTCAATACTTCCGGTCACTTTCAAATATCACTTGTTTGTAAATTCGACAACTTTATTGTCATTATAAAATCCTGAGAAAAACATTTACAATTAAACAGTAAGCGACAAGAGCTTGTTGAGTCACAATTAATTGTTTAATGATTCATATATGTCAATCCATAGTATAGCAACACGTATGTGAAACAAATATTTTCGAATCACTAAACACAAAGAACACATGGATCTCGCATCGGTCTCTAATTAAGGAGAGTCAGTCCACAAGGATCTGTAAATTGACCCACCTCGGCCCCCGCTTAAGGTGTAACATCCCTTAATTTAGGTACTCTTTTATATTATTTAAAAAAACTTCTTAACTAATGTATATATACATATAAGTTATTATCCTAGGCATTGTATTACAAATATATATTTTACCTTCAAAGCTATTAGAAACTAAATACTAATTTAAACATAATGTATTAGAAGTCTGTACCTTGTGGATAACTAGTTGTAATTACGGTATACGATAATGTTAGCAAATAAGTAAGCGTGGGTATGAAAATGAGAATCTTAAACATTGGTGGTTGAAATATTATAGAATAAGGACCTTAAGGACTAAATAGCAATTAAAGGAATATAAAATCTGATTTATACTTCAGACCAATCAAGATTCATCTAGAAAACTTCCAAGGCTTCCAAGGCTGCATATTTATTCTCTCCAGTGATTTTGGAGACTCCATTGAAGAAATTGGAATTGATAATCTGATGGAGGGAAATCAAATCCAAGTAAGTTAATAATCTTTTTCCTCCTCATGTTATCATCCTCTTTACTACTTCTCTCTTGTAATCATCCATGGAGCTAATGAAAGAGAGTTTAATCTAGGAAGTTGGCTGAATGATAGAAGTATCTTAAAGTAGTTATATAATGAAAGGATAAGCAGTATTTAAGTGATATAGTGGTGATTTGATCAACATTGCAAGTATGAATCTCTAAATTAGGGTTCATGATGGATTTTGGGTGTTATGGTGAGAGTGATGGATTCATCAATTGGATGAATGATTTGAAGAGTTTATGCAACATAACTTATTTCTAACTTGTTCATTGCTTTAAGATATGTTTATATCTGTCAACTTGAGCTAACCCTCATCTTGGATTAGGAATTTATAATGACATGCCAATGCATGAATGATAATATTGATATGGCTAAAAGTGTTAAAATGATGCTATAATCATTAAATGTAGCATAAAAGTTCAATATTTAATGCATTTAAATAAGCTTTTGGCATCAAACTTGAAGAATATGGAATTTGGGGGAGTTTGGGGATTTTGACACTAGGAAAAACGACCTAGACAGAGCTTGGTAGCAGTGGTCACGGAGTGACCACCATTAGTCACGCCATAACCAACCTTCTGGTTAGGTTTGGCCGTTTTGAGCGTCAGTCGGGTTTGCTTGGGTCATATACTTGTTTTGCATTTCTAATTTAAGGGTTTAAAGTATTGTAAAGTCAAATTGGGATTAAGGAGCTTGTAAGACCTCAAAATGGTTTGTGAACATTCATTTAGGAACCGAAAATATGTTTATATGCAATTCAAGTGTCAAGGTGGGTTGCTTAGGACTTAAAACCATCAAACTTTTACTAATACATGATAAGTGATTACTTTAACCTTTAAACATAGTTGCGATGGATTCTAATCCATAACAAGGAACTTAGGACCATACTTAGAAGTCCATAAAAGTATATAAAAGTTAGTTAAAGAGTTTGTTCTTGCCATTCCCCATATTAACATGCTTGGTGATCATATGTTATGTCTAGATGTCTTGTAGCTAACTGCGGCGACATGTGGAGGTTGTGGGCGAGGCATTGACTAATCTTATGACCATATTTTGTGTTGGCTTGTTGATGACAAGATTATTAATACACTAATTGTGAGTACTAGTGCTAAATTGTGTATCTCATATATGATGAAAACTGCTTATTTCTCATGGTTATTATGTAACATATTTCTTGATTATGCATCATAATATCTATCCTTGTTCTTTGTGCTTACGCATTTACCTTAATTGAATCATAGGGTTACTCCTAACATGTACATGTTCATATAATTGCTTATCATATAGTACATTACTATGTGTGACGTACGTTAAACGCATACTTCCCATGATCTCGGAGTATGGTGTCGTACTTCATTGTTGGTGGGAGTACGATGTCAGGTCCTGCGGGCCCTGATGATTTTTGGTGTTATCACATTCCCTGGAAGTACTCATGACGTGATAACGTTGTCGTGACATTTTCAAGAGTCTCCAGCTTGATATGTCTCATCTTCATTGATTTTACCTATCTTATGATGACATATTGTGACTGTTATATGCTTTTGAAGGTTCTCTGATTATTTTTATGTATGGGTAATCTGTATATGGTACCGTATTGACCTAGTCACTCACTAAGCATTGTTCCTTAATATTTTCTTTAATTCCATTTATCAGGTTTAGAAGGCAAGGGTAAAGAGAAGGTTAATACGAGTAAAGTTTGAAGTAGGAAGAACTAAGCTAGATAATCTTTTTGGTACAGATACGTATGCTCTATTTTAGGGAGTGGGTAGATCACATTTGTGTTATTATTCATCTAGACTTAGGATTATCTATGCTTGATGTTGTTAGATATTAACTTTCGATCTTGTGGATTTATTTTGTAATAATTATTTCTTGAATATTTTGTCTTGTAATTTATTTCTAATTAGTTTCTTTGTATTTAAAGTTCAAGGGGCCAAAGTGCAATTCCTTGAAAGTTAATTAATGCACCCTAGTTATAGCTCCTAGGGTTTTGTGAAAAGACAAAGTTGACAATTTTGAATTCAATATCCACGGTTTTCTCTCCAGCCGCCGCATACATTCATTAATATTCTTATTGTCTTCTCTTTAATCATTACACAATTATTGAGTGAATATTCTGTTTGTGAGCGATTATTGAAGCATATGTGCTGAAATTATCTGGGATTCATCAACAACAATTGGTATCAGAGCTCAAGGAGGTGGATTTAAACTTCTTTTCTCGGATTCAAGCTGTTCATCGAGGTTCTTCATCAAAAAACCCAGTTTGGTCTTCTTTTTCTCGAATATTTTGCTGTTTTCGTGTTTTTCTTTTCATATAATCATCTCCTATACATTCCCTATTGATTTAGAGCTATCTAGCTTCAATCTTTACATCATATTGTTCATCTTAAATCCGTTTTTGAAATCTTCAAAAAACATGAGTTTTCTAGTTATTTTGGTCCATTTTTAAAGATTTTTACGTGCTTTGGTATATTTTAAAGGCTTAAAAGTGTTTAAAATAGTTTTCCAATCATTTAGAAACCATTTTTAGGCCAAAAATCTGCTAGTTGTAATTCTGGACAAATTCTGAAATTTCATAACTGCTGTAATTCGGACCTCACCTGTTGCATTTCGGACCCCAATCCGGACCATTTCGGACCATAGTTCGGTCCACTTCGGACCATACTTAGGTGACCTTCGGACCATATTTTCCCACTTCGGACCACACTTCGGTCCCATACGAACTTCGGACCCTTCGAAGTTCAGATCAGGCAATTTTAAAACACTTAGTTTATCTTGTGCTTTCATTGTGTATTTTCATTTCGACCATCCGAATCCGGTCCATATCCTAATTCGATGTTTCCTTCTTGCAAATTTTTCCAAGTGTTCATCCGTAGTGTATATCCAGTTCATCCGAATTCGAACCATCCGAATTCGGTTATCCTGATCTTGATCCATCCGAATACGATTTCTTCCGAATTCACTGTTCATCTGAAATTCGGCCCATCCGAATTCGGTCCATCCATTGATTGGTCAACCAGGTCTAGGTTCCATCCGAAGTTACTGTGTATCCGAATTCGGTCCCATCGGAACCTACTGTTCTCGAGAATTCGGTCCTATCCGAAATCAGAATTTGATCCGAATTCGTACCATCCAAGGTACTGTTCATCTGCAGTTCAGCCAATCCGAATCAAGTTTCCACCTTCAAGATCTCATTCTTTCATATTAGCACCATAAATCATGTCTCGAGAAGCCCTTGTACTCGGATCCGAGAACAGACCACTTGTTCTGTATCCAGATGAGTATGAGCAGTGGAAGTCTCGATTTCTAAAGTTTGTCGGTATGCAACCCAATGGCAACCTTATGCTCCAATCAATCTCTGAAGGCCCAGTTATCTATTATCGGGAAATTGCTGCTAGACCCGAAGCTGACCCACCTGTACTGGCATCCAAAGTTGAACGCGAACCTGCAAATGATGCAGAGCGAGACATGCAGCATGCTGACAAGAGGGCTGAATATCTGATCTACCAAGCCCTGCCCACTGATATCCTTGTCGGTGTTGACAACAAAATGTCCGCTAAAGAGATGTGAGATGAATTAGAGGTTCAAATGCTAGGGGCGGACTTAGATGATAGAGCCAAAATTGAAGAGGCAAAGACAAAATTTACCGAATTCGGGTCCAAAGACGGGGAGTCTCTACAGGCCACTTTTACCAGATTCTGTGTGGTTTTGAATGAACTTAACAAACTGCACATCAAGAAAGACAAGGATGACATCAACATCCAGTTCTTTGCTGCCTTAGCCCCCGAGTGGCAAATTGCATGCCGAGCAACGCGATGAGTTTTGGACATCCCAAATGTGTCTATCAATGTGGTGTTCAAAGAATTGAAAAAGTATCAGGGTGACGTCGACCATCAGAAGCAGATGGCCAATCAACTAGCATCCTTGTTACTATATGCCAATACGGGCATGAAACCCACTGATTCTCTGGCTTTGATTTCCAACAAGAACATTCCCACTGAATCTTATACTCAGGGTTCATCATCATCCCAATGCCGATATGCTTCTCCGCCGCGTGAGATAATGGATGCAGAAGAAGCGGCAATTTAGGAACAGGTAGCCTTATGGACTAATTGTCTACAACAACGACGTTTTTCCAATAAGACTAACAATCAGCTCCGCTACGACTCCGGTCCGCGAAGGTACTTGGATGACAGGCGAGATGACAGAAGGGATGATTATCGTAGGCACGATTCTCGAAGGGATGACAGAGATGACCGACGACACGACGATAGACGGGACTATCGGGATGACCGCCGTTATGAAAGGCGAGACGATAGGAGAGATGATCACAAGGATGATCGACGCGATTATGACCGAAGGGATGATTGTCGTGATGATAGAATGGATGACCGACGTGACAATCGAAGGGACTATGATCGTCGGGACAACCGGAGAGATGATAGTAGAGAACCTCGTCGTGCCGACAAGAGGCCGGTGTAGAGAGAGATGAGAGGTCGAGAGCAGAAGAGCCTAAAGGAACCGAAGAACGTCTGTGCTACAAGTGTGGCAAACTGGGCCACTTTTATCAGGAGTGCAAGAACAAGTTTAAAAGAGACGTCGATTATTATGAGCGGAAGCTGGAATCCGCCAAGAAGAGGATGGATGCTATGGCTCTCGTTGCCCAAGAAGATTATTGGGATGCAGAGGATACTGATGACGAGGACGACAAAGGAAAGAATTGCTATATGGCGGATCGTCTGGGATTGGATAACTATGCTACATCAACTGATTCAGATTCATTTACTGCTGCTGAGGGGGAGACACCGTAAAATCCACCAGCATGTCTGATGGCCAGATCCGACGATCCAGAATGTTCGTCATCAGATTCTGAGGCAAGAGAGGTACATTCCTTTTTTTTAACCATGTAAATAATTTATCTGTACACAGTGAATGTAAATTGCACACACATATACTTGATTTAGAAGCTAGGTTAAATGCTGAAACAGAGAAGTGTGTGCAGGCTGAACATCTAGCCCAAACATTAAAAGAGTCATCTGAGTTATATCAATCAAAGTGGTTAACTAATCATAATGTGATAAAACAGTTGCTAATTGAAAAGGTAGATGTTCATGATAGGAATACGTACCTAGAATCTTGTATGGATAGTTATCTAATGAAAATCTCTCATTAAAAGAAAAAAATCTGTTCTATCAAAACGATTAGACACAGTAAGTATGGAAAACATAGACAGCTTAGAAAAATACAAAATGATAGAAGAAGAAAGAATAAGTTTGTACTCTCGAATAAAGACCCTTGATGATGAATTTTTAAAACGGGGTCAAACTGAACAAACTATTCATTTAAACCAGTCTAAAGAAACTAGGTTTTACCATTCTAAACAAGGAATTGGTTTTAAAAATCCTAAGTATTTGGAAAAGGCTCAAAAAGTTTTACCTCTGTTTTATGACATGAATTACATGGGTGCTGGGCTTAAAACTTTCTTTTTTTGAGTCATCAAAAGAAGTTTTAACCCAAGAGGATGAGAAACGCATTGAAAATAAAGAAAAAGAAATATCTTTTAAATATGAAGAAATAAACGAGAGTTATCGTTATAGAGTACCCACTCTAGAGGAAGACTTCTTGTCTAGCTATTATGAAGCTGAAATGAAAGCAGAACCTGTAAAACCAATCCCTCACCTTTACATTCCTACAAAAGTTCTTCAACATAAAATTAAAGTGTTAGAAAAGGAATTAAAGTCAACTCAAAAGAAAGCTCTTGACTTTCAAGAAGCTCTTATTAAGAGTGAGGAAAAATTGGTAAATCAAAGTTTTCAACAATCTGTAGAATTAACTGTCTATAGAGAAAAATTAGACATGGTTTCTCAAAGATTAAAAGATCATTTAAAACAGCCAAGAGTTTCTCGTCCTACCAAATCCCAACTGTGACATTTTACAAAGGAAAAACCATAATTGAAAATTCTTCTATAAGTTGTAAAGGTGAGTGCTCAAAACCATTTAAAGTTGAGGTTTCGAAAAAGACTCAGATTCAATCCAAGTCTTCTAAGAAACCCACTCACCAAGAAAAAGAAAAATCTTTAAATTCTAAGTCTTCCATGCGTACTGACTCTCGTCGATTTGTTTCTACAGATCATGTGAGAAGAGTACCAAAAACAACCATGCAAGATTTTACAAGTTTTTTTTTGTGAAGAAGGCTGTTATTCCAATTGATTTTGTTTCTAGAGATAGGTTGCATGTAATCTCGGAAAACAATATTTGTAATGATGTAACGAATTCTACTGCTTGTTTGAAGTATTCTTTTAGTGACTTGTTTAAATTATGTCCAACTCGTTTTAGACGTCAAGTTCCTGAAATGAATGCTTTTGTGCCATATCCCGCGAAAAGAATTCGTAAAAAGAAAATAAAAAATGTTGCATCATCGGCCATCACGAAAAATGAGACTTGTACTTTGCCTAGGCCCAAAACCAAAGCAAAAGTCCAACAAGCCTCAAAAAGTTGAAAACCGAAGGTAATTTCATCGCCTAAGGTTCCAAAGCCTAATAAATCCAATTTTCAATGGATTCCAAAAGGCTATGCATCCGGACCACACATAACTACAAAATGGGTTCCTAAAACTGCAAACGTGCCATATTCACCTGGAACTCCTAACCCAAAAGGACCCATATTAATATGGGTACCCAAAGTTGTGTGATCTTAATGCAGATGGTTCTTGGTTACTTCAGATCAAGACCCGTACTTCAATGAATTGGCTTCTAGTTATCATAGACTAGGACTCGTTCTTCTGCTTGTCGGTTGTGCTTAAACCGACACGTTTGGCTTCTGTGCACACAGCTCAGGACCCGGTCTAAACTCATCATGTTTTCTGAACATCTCGGTTCAGAACACGGTTTGATTGTCAATATAAGATGGATCTGCTTGAATGCTTATAGATTTTCATTATACATATTTATTTGTTTTTCAGGAAAAATCCATCTGGTATATGGATTCGGGTTGCTCCAAGCACTTGACCGGGAGAAGAGAATTGCTGTCCAATGTAGTTGAACAATACTGTGGGGCGGTAAAATTCGGAAACAGTCACCAGGCTCACATAAAAGGATACAGGGATTTAGTCTTAAATAATCTAGTCATCAAGGATGTTGACTATGTTGAAGGATTATCACATAATCTGTTTAGCATAGGTCAGCTCTGCGATAAAGGATTAGAAGTAACGTTTAGGGCCAAAAATTGTAGTGTTAAGAGTATGGATGGCAAAGAAATTTAATCCGGTTCCGTAACTCTAACCTTTACACCATAGATGTCGCTAAGCTCATGGTTAAGGATAGCATCTGCCTTCTATCAAAAGTCTCTTCAAAAGACTCTTGGTTGTGGCATCGTAGGCTATCTCACTTAAACTTTGAAAACATCAACAAGCTAGCTGCTAAACAACTGGTGAAAGGACTCCCAGAACTGAGATATGAAAAAGACCATCTGTTCGAGCATGTGAGAAGGGCAAGATGAAAAGATCATCCCACAAACCAAAACCCGAACCATCAACAAAGAGAGTGTTGGAGTTACTTCATATGGACTTATGCACACCGATGCGGACCCAAAGCATAAATGGGAAGCGATATGTGTTGGTTATCGTTGACGATTACTCACGATACACCTAGGTTAAGTTCTTGCGATCCAAGGACGAGACAGCTCAAGAAATCATCGATTTAATAAAGAGTGTCGAAACCAACAGCAACTGTCCGTTCAATCAATCCGATCTGACAACGGCACGGAGTTCAAAAATTAGGTAGTTGAGGGCTTCTTTCGATCCAAAGGTATTCAGCATCAATATTCTACTGCTAGAACACCTCAACAAAATGGAGTCGTAGAAAGGCGTAACCGTACCCTTGTGGAAGTTGCTCGTACAATGTTGACTTACTCAAAGCTACCTCCGTTCTTGTGGGCCGAAGCCGTGTCAACAGCTTGCTACACACAGAATCGCTCCATAATCCATAAGCGTTTCAATAAAACCCCATATCAACTCTTATTAACTAAAGTACCTTTTATCAAGTACTTACGTGTATTTGGTTGCAGGTGTTATGTGCTTAATGACAAAGACAACCTCGGGAAATTCAACGAGAAAGTGGATGAAGCGATGCTCATTGGATACTCATCCAACTCGAATGCATACCGTGCATTTAACACCCGAACCAGGACAGTCAATGAAAGTGTGCATGTCACATTTAATGAGTTGGCTGAACTGGCACCCGAAGTTGATCATTCAGGACCACGCATTACACCAATTGAGACTCTTCTTCTCAATCTACTTCTTTTTCACCTTCTGATTTAGTTAATTTATTTGATCCTTTTTATGTAGAATTTTTTGGTCCTAATTCTAATGTTTCTCCTATTGTAGGTAATACATCCAATAATTCAACTGCACCACAAATTCTGTCCAATATCCGTCTTCATCCACGTCATACCCACATCCGTCAACCTCATCAATTGATACATCCGCAGTTGAGTCTACTCCAGAAATACCCTCGCACGTCATGCCAAACATCCTTCCTTCACCTAAAAATTCTGAACCGGAACCGGAACCAGTGGTACCTTCACTAGAAACCATTGACCATGAATCATCCTCCATTCCCACTCTCACCACTGAGATTCCATCCCGTGCACCCCTTCCACACGAGACAAAATGGACCCGAAGTCACCTAACCGATCAAATCATTGGTGATGTCTCAACCGGTGTCCAAACCCGTAGGGCGTCTGCTAATGAATGTCTATTCGCATCATTCCTTAGTATGATACAGCTAGCTCGTGTGGATGAAGCCTTAAAAGACCCAGACTGGATAGTTGCAATGCAAGAAGAGCTCAACCAGTTTGAACAGCTCCGAGTATGGCGGTTAGTTCCCAAGCCCAAAGACCGAACAATTATCGGAACAAAGTGGATCTACAAGAACAAACGAGAAGAAATGACACTGTGATAAGAAACAAAGCGAGACTTGTCGCCAAAGGCTACCGACAACAAGAAGGGATAGATTATGACGAGACCTTCACTCCAGTAGCACAAATTAAAGCTATCAGAATCTTCTTGGCGTACGCGACACACAAAGACTTCAAAGTGTACCAGATGGACGTCAAGAAAGCCTTTCTTAACGGTGAACTTAATGAAGAGGTGTACGTTGAACAACCACAAGGATTTGTTGATGCACATAAACCTGACCATGTTTATGTGTTAGACAAAGCCCTCTATGGTTTGAAACAAGCACCTCACGCATGGTATGACAGTCTCTCTAACTTTCTTATCTCTGCTGGTTTCAGCAAAGGTGTGGTGGACACAACACTGTTCACAAAAAGGGAACGCCCGCACATAATGCTAGTGCAAATATATGTCGACGACATTATATTTGGATCTACTGACAGTAATTTCTGTAAGGATTTTTCAGCCCTAATGAAGTCCAGGTTCGAGATGAGTATGATGGGGGAAATGAATTTCTTCCTTGGATTACAAGTCAAACAACTTGAAAATGGGATTTTTGTGAACCAGTCGAGATATACTCTTGACAATCTCAAGAAGTATAAGTAGACTCTTGCACGAGTATCGCAACTCCCATGGCTTCCAACTGTAAGTTAGACACCGATCCTTCTGGGAAAAGTGTCGATAGTACAACTTACAGAAGGATGATAGGATCCTTACTGTATCTGACTTCTAGTAGACCTGATATAATGTTTTTCAACATGTCTTTGTGCTCGTTGTCAGGCCGACCCAAAAGAATCACACCTAACTGCGGTAAAACGCATTTTTCGTTATCTTAAGGGTACACCCGATCTTGGTCTCTGGTATCCAAAGGGAACCGATTTTGATCTTATTGCCTTTTCAGATGCTGATTTTGTAGGTTGTAGAGTTGACTAAAAAAAGCACATCAGGTGGAATACAGTTCTTGGGTGACAGACCGGTGAGTTGGTCGTCCAAAAAGCAGAATTGTGTTTCAACATCCACAGCTGAAGCTGAGTATGTAGCAGATGCAAGCTGTTGCTCTTAAGTGTTGTGGATGAGAACACAATTACGTAATTATGGATTCTCGCTCACCAACATCCCAATTTACTGCGATTCTCGAAGTGCGATTGCTCTCTCGTGCAATCCCGTGCAGCACTCTTGAACGAAGCATATAGATATCAGGTATCATTTTATTAAACATCACGTAGAAAAGGGAACAATTGAGTTGTATTTTGTAGGCATGGAATATCAACTTGCAGATATTTTTACTAAAGCTTTAGACGAACCTCGTTTTCAGTTCTTAGTATCCCATATCGGCATGTTGAATCCACCTTCTAGTTAAATATCAGACATTGTCTAAAATAATTCTATTCCAAACTATCATGTTTGAAATTCCTTTATTTTAGAAAATATCTGTTATTTAAATTTAAGGGTTGTGTCACAAAATTAAATTCCAATATTTTCTTATCTATGTACATCTTTAATAATTAATGATCCTGACAAATTGCTGTGTGAATTGTTCATCACTGAGTGGGACGCAAAACTTATCCAGGTTTGTCTGTATCTTTAAGGTTAAAAAGGTTCAAGAAATTTATCTGAAAAAGGAAATGAAGAGAATAGATGTTTATTTGAGGGGAAATATAATTAGGATGTTAGTTTTTATAATTTTTGTTCTTTTTAACTTCTCTATAATTTTAGATTTTAGGTTGGTTATTTTTAGATTTCAAAGTTTAATATAATCGGTTCAGAAAATCACAAAAAAAAAGATTTTATTTGCCTTAAAAGCATCCAAAAAGTAAAAAACATTTTTATTTTATTTTATTTTTGTCTTAACTTAGCTTTTAAAAAGAAAAAATCACAAAAATATTTATATTTTTCCTTTCCTTAGTTTATTTACAAAGTAAAATACAAAAAGATTAAGTTTAATTGGGCCAAAATTTTTCATTCTTAAAAACTTGGTTTGTTTATTTTGTAGTTAAGGCCCATAATTTTGAAAAGAAAACCGGTGGCCCATGTCCCTGTTTTGGGCGCGGATCCCCCAACAACCCGACCCGACCCGCTTCCCTTTAAAAGGGCGGGTCAACGGTCAAAACCACCGTCGCACACCACCACCCCAAAACCTTCATTTTTGACTTTTCAACCTTCTCAAGTCACAGTTTTCATTCGTTTTCCTCGCATTTTTCGACTACTGCACTACCAGGTAACACTTTTTCAACTTTATTTCAGCTTTTAACTTACTAGTTTGTATGTTTGATTTTCAAATATTTATAGTTATAAAGTTTTGGTTTTTGCTACATTTAGGACCTTAAATCTGTTCCTTTTTAACTTGTTGTAGTTAAATGAAATGTTCATTACATGTTTTTAGACTAGGATATGCATTTTCATGCATTTTTGTCATTTTTTAACTGTTCGTGTAGCATGTTTGCATGAACTTGAACTGCTGCTGTTGAAATTCGGTCCATCCGAATTCGGACCACCAACCGAATTCAGATGAGTATACTTAGAAAAATTTCAAAACATTTCAACTATGCTGACCGAATTCGGACCACTGTGCATCCGAATTCGGACCACCTCAGCATGTTCAAAATTTTCATTTCTTTTTCTGAGGTTCATTTTTCATCTACTGTGCATCCGAAGTCAGATATTGCCCGAATTCGGTCCCCATCCGAATTCAAATTGTTGGGTACAATTATAAGTAGAGTTGAAAACAATATTTTGTAATAGTTCAGGGGAATTTATTGTAAATACACAATAGTTATAGTGTGTATATAAATAGAAGTAGTATTTCTATTTTGTAAGTGATCGGACAAGAATAGAAAGTGGATACGGATCTAGAGAGAGAATAGAAGTTTGCTTTGCAAGAAAGCCATGAACCAAATGTAATATTCTTCTCTTAATCATTCAATAGATTGTGTTAGATTGTTATAATTGTTCATATATTGTTTAATGTTGATATGAATTGCTAGAAATATGAATTCACAATTGGTATCAGAGACTAATATGGATTAAATTGATTGAATTTTGAATCTGAATTTTCATTTTTTTCGAACACTGTTACATCAAGTTTTTCGAAAACAGAAAATTATTTGAGGTTTTTGATTTTGTGGATGAATTGAAGTGAAAATTGGAACGAAGGTGGAGCATTTAAAGTCGAATCTATTGTGATAAACATCAGATTTTAATTTCAAACACACAAGATTTAATTTGGATTTTACTGAATTTTTGAAAAAGTGTGTGTTCTTGAGGTTTTTGATCGATTTTTGGATTTTAATCTGAAATTGGTCAAGTTGTTTTCACAAAAAGTGTTTGTGTGTGAAAACCGCAGCTTCGATTTTAATCTGGAATCAATTTGTGGATTTTTGTTGAAAATTGGATTTTTTGAACTTGATTTTTGAAATATTTTGTTAAAACTCGGGCATCTCTATGTTCATAGCTTTGATCGAGTTTTACAAAGAAGTATTCGAGTTTGATCAAAGCTTCAATCGAGTTTTATAAAGTGGTAATCGAGTTTCATCAAGTATCATTCGAGTTTATCACTTCATTGACCGAGTTTCAAGCCTCATTAGTCGAGTTTCAAGCTGTATCATTCAAGTTGCAAGATATTATCATTCGAGTTTTAGGCTTATTCATTCGAGTTCTAATCCTTTATCATTCGAGTTGATCAAAGCATCAATCGAGAAACTTCATGTTTCATTCGAGTTGATCAAAGCATCAATCGAGAAACTTCATGTTTCATTCGAGTTGAGCACAGTGTAATTCGAGTTGAATCATTCTTCATTCGAGATTCAATAAGCTTCATCCGAGTTTCATACTTAATCAATCGAGTTTCATACTTAATCAATCGAGTTTTATACTTAATCAATCGAGTTTCATACTTAATCATTCGAGTTTTATCATTCTTCATTTGAGTTTCAGTCATAACCATTCGAGTTTCATTCTTTTATCATTCGAGTTTGACTATTTGACCTTAGCTGCTTAAATTGGTCATAACTTTTGACTGGAACATCGTTAGAAGGCCTACCATACGTCAAATCGAAGCTTGAAAAGAGATCTACATTTCTAGAACAGGCATAGCCGGTTCGGTAAATTTTCGAGGCCCAATTCCACTCCAGAAAAAAGTTATGGGCATTTTTCTGCAGAAAATCTGAAATTTCAACGTCAAAAAGTCATTTCAGAGCTGATTTTTCACAAGTTATCATTTTTAGATATAATTCTCAAAGTTTTATCAGAATTCACTCATTTTTCCATAAAAGATCTTGGAAGATTTAATTTCAAGCAATTCAAAATGGCATATGAACAACTTTCAAAATCTGAGCTGATCACCAAACTTACTGAATCTCACAAGATTCGTAAGAACAATTACGACATTCTTGTTCAGTTAAATACTGATAAACATTTGGCGTTACGTGACGTACAAATACTGAATGAAGAAATTAACAGCTTAAAAGAAAAACAAAACTCTGAGAGTTGTGCTCATCAATTGAAAATATCTGAATTACTTAAAGAACTTGATGAGCTGAAACAAGAAAATTTTCAGAATGCAACTCAACTGAAATATCTTTTGCCTGAAAGATCTGATCTTTACAAGAAAGTTCAGGATCTTGAAGATACACTTTGTAAGACAAAACCAACTGATCAGAATTGTATTTTAAACAAAAATGAAGAAATTTTTGCTCTTCAACAAGAGTTGTCTTTAACTAAAGATTTGATTGAGAAGGAAAGACATGAGTTCTTACTTAAAGAACAAGATTTTAAATCAAAATCTGAATTGTTTGAAGATGAAAGACAAAAGTTCTTAATCAAAGAACAATCTTTTAAATCTGATTACCAATCATTTGATCATGACAGAAATTCAAATTTAGTCATTATCAAAAGTTTGGAAGATCAGATACTTCATCTTTCAAAACAATTACATGTGTTTACTTCGTCAACTGAGTCAAAGGTTAAGACCCCTTCTTCAGTGTGTTTAAAATCCAATGTTGATCACTCTGGTTTGTCTTCAGAAAGTGAAGTGAATCTAACTAACTCTGCTAAGTTTGATTCTTCTTCAGATCTTAAACTTAAGTATCTGTTAAAGATACACATCGGCAAAGATAAAATTGTTGAACAACTTCCGGTCAAGATTTACACCGGTGAATCTTCGAAGTCAAATTTTCTTAAAGTTTCTGAAAATACTGGTCATTCTAATCAGAAAACATTTTCACAGAAAAATACCAAGTATTATCAGAAACAGGCAAGAACCGGACAGTTTTTCAAAAAGAAGAGTTCGCAAAAGTCTGATCATTCAAATTCAAGTTTCTTTAGAAATTCAGATATTCAATCTTCTCATACTCAAAGAAATTTGTTTTCTGCGTTTGAACGAGAAGCTAATAGTTATAACATGCAATGGGTACCTAAACCCAAGTACAAGTGGGTACCAAAACCTGTTTTGAAATGGGTACCCAAGAGCGCTAACAAGTCTAGATCCAAATCTGTTTGGATACCAAAGACATCTTAAATTTTGCAGGTTGTAGGTTTCTTATCATTTCAGATAAGGACCCATTCTTCATTTCAATAGGCTCTTGATTACATCAGATCAAGACCCGTGTTTCAAATCAAGTTGGTTTCTAGTTAAATTCAGACTAGAACCCGGACTTCATTGAACCAGAGACAATGGTTTTCAGTTACTTCAGACTGAAACCCAAGCTTATGCGACAAATGGCTTCTAATCACTTCAGATTAGAACCCGATTCTGAAAGACGAATCTTTCTGGAATTACTGCCCTGCATGCAACTCCGAAGCTGAAATTGACAAAGAGGGAGTTTTATTTTTATAATTTTTTGCTCCTGATTTCATTTCTATGAGTTGACTAACTGCGTGTGCTTATTTCCAGGGGGAGTTTCAGACATTCTTTGACAATGACATTTTTCAAAACTATGTGTGATTTTTCACGAAAATATTTGACACACACATAAAAAGAGTTTTTGAGCTGAAAAGAAATTTTTTTATGATTCTCTGAATCTCTCATTGAGATTAATTGATTTAATCTCTTTGATGTTCAAAATCTCATTACTTCTGAGATTCTCTTTTATATTCTCCCGATCAAAGAATTCTCTCGTTATCTCCCATGTGCTAATTCTTTCAAGAAAATCTTATTCTTTTCATATCATATATCAGATTTTCCATTTCATTCTGATATCTCCCAAAATTATCTGCATATCATCTCCAATACCATATAAGTTGGATTTCATCATATCTCATGACCTTTCAAAGCTGAAAATTTTTCTGCTGACTCCGATTATGCACCAATCTGAGTGATAGGCATAAATATCGCTTCTATGGTCTAACCAGAACCGGAAGACCTACCCAAGAAGCAAACCATCTATAGATTGTGCGGGTGAGGGTTCTTTAGGTTTATTAGTTGAGAAGTGTCAGTTATCACGGGATACTGACAGGGTCGAGCAGAGATAAAATGTAAATGAGAGGGATATTGATATTGAAAGGAGATGGTGGTGCATCAGGTCATGCTTTTGCTATAAAGCTGACTGAATTCATTTCTTAAAAGTGAGCCGGAGGGAGCTTAGTTGAAAAATGCTGAGAGCTGAGTGTTGAGAAAGGATTTGAAGAAAATAAAATCCTACCTACACTGTGTCTGCTGGGTAAACCACATAATCTATCAAGCCCTAGGTGACTTGATATTGAAAAAGACGTCATGGACCCAGTGACGCATGCACTTAACCCCACCAACTACTCAGTTATCTCTCAAAAGATTTCTGTTTCAATAATCACGGAGATATAACACATTTCTATCGATATATCATTTGGATATTATTGATATTGAAACAAGGAAGACAGTTGCTCCGGTCTCCAACTTCATTTGATGCACATTGTGTCTAGAGTTGATTATATACACTTTTAGGACACATCGAGTCTAACAGTCTGCGTGACTATAAACTGCTAGTCCAAAGTGACTAAGCCGGAACAAATATGAATGATTCTTTCACGATGACTATTTGGAAATCCTACCAGTGTTACCATCATGCCAGCGCTGAAAGTAGGTCACATAGATTATGTCTATTGTGCAAACAGGAATCCTATGTGGACCTGGACTCGTTATCTCACAAAATGAATATGTTTCATTTCACCAAAGTTGAAAAGCTTTGTTTTTGTTCTAAAAAGTTATAGTATCAATTCGAGGGGGAGTGAACTTTTTGAGGGGGTGAGATAAATCTGCTTTGTATAGGGAGAGAGATATCAGTTTAAGGGGGAGAAAATCAATTTGTAATTTCTGAGTTGTAATTGTTGTCGTATTTCCTCAATTGTAAATTCATTGCACTTATGTCTCTGAAGATTTTGCATGATGTTCATAATTCTTATGATCATCATGAGGGGGAGAAAAGCTAGAGTTCAGAGACAACTGTTGAGTAGATTGAAGACGATTGCTACATCATATCAAGACAATTGATCAAGAAAGAGATTTAATAGCCATTCATGATTCAAGGAGGAGTGTCCTATCAAGAAAAGAGAAGATCAGAAAAGAAGAGATGAGAAGATCAAAGAGAGACAATAAAGAAGAAGTTTCTAAATCAGAAGATTCAGAGATCATAGAAAAGAAGAAGATTCAAGATAAGAATTAACCTGAACAGAGAACTTTAAATGAAAAATTGTTTTCATCTCTAAGGGGGAGATTGTTGGGTACAATTATAAGTAGAGTTGAAAACAATATTTTGTAATAGTTCAGGGGAATTTATTGTAAATACATAATAGTTATAGTGTGTATATAAATAGAAGTAGTATTTCTATTTTGTAAGTGATCGGACAAGAATAGAAAGTGGATACGGATCTAGAGAGAGAATAGAAGTTTGCTTTGCAAGAAAGCCATGAACCAAATGTAATATTCTTCTCTTAATCATTCAATAGATTGTGTTAGATTGTTATAATTGTTCATATATTGTTTAATGTTGATATGAATTGCTAGAAATATGAATTCACACAAATGCAATTCGAATTCGAACCTTTTCATTTCTTTTTCATGCATCATCATATGGATTTCGGACTGAACCGAATTCGGACCACTGTTCATCCGAATTCGGCTCACCCAAAATTCAACACTTAGCATATTTTTCAATTTTTCCATTTTTGCATTTTCATTATAAATTAATCCAAAAATATTTTCAGTCCTGTGCACCATTGGTTAGAGTTAGGGTCAGTGTTTGAGTGAAAATGTCTGTTCTAACATTGGTCTCTTAACGATTGACTTTGGACTTTATTCAGTAAAATTCTCATTCTACTAATAAAGACCCAATGCTTTAAACAGAATAGACAGTTTCTATTTCACACTTATCCCAGACTTAGTATCAATGCCATATCCTTTAAGTCTTCTATTCTAACTTTGATGCATTTTTATAGGACTCATGGAACCCCCAGTTGCTATAACCATGCCCCATTCCCCAATCCCAAATAACAATGCCAAACTCCCCGAAGAATCCATATTACCCCAATCCCAGTACGTCAAGTTTTTTTGCACAAAATTGGCAACTCGACGTATCAACCCTCCACCGCGAAACCGAGAATATTGCCTTTGATATTCTTAAAAACCACCCCATCTACTACTCACTATCCACCGCCATCTCCGTTCCACAGATTTACCTCCAACAGTTCTGGCATCATCTTCAATTTGTAGCTGATGCCGAACCATACTTCACTTCCACCATCGACTGTGTCCCAGTCAAAATCACAACCACAACCATCCGCCACATTCTACGCCTCCCAGCCGAAGCCTATTCCCTAAACCGCCTTCATTTTGCCCCAATCCCTTCTCCCCTCGAAACCTTGAATGAGATAAAATCTCTGGGATATGATGGTCCACTAACAAAGCCATCAGACTTCCGTACCAAGAACCTTCAGGCACATTGGAGGGTTCTCTTCGACATTATCAACAAGTGCTTCATCGCCAAGCATGCTGGTCATGACTCCGCCTCCATCCAAGTCCTGGCCATGTTTGCAGCATTCGCCTATGGCCGACATTATGACTATGCTACCTTTTTGTTCAAGGAATTAAAAAGAGTCAACCTGGAGAGAAGCACGAAGCGTGGACGCAAATACATTCCTCTCCAGCGTTTTCTTCAGCTGATCATACAATACGCTATGGACAACGACGATGACATCCATGAGCGTCCCGAGGCCGACGTATATATGACAGCTACGATCCAAAAGCTGAACCTTCCGAAGGGGGCTCCACAGTCCCAGTAATGACAATTCCACTGTCTCTTCTATAGAGGGCAGTGCAAACAGAAAGGGTACGGGCTTATCTACGGAAATTCTATCGAGATGAGGCTCGGTTAGAACTGACTGAGCCTTCCCAATCCGAAGGTGAGGCGAGAGTGAGTGAAGCTGAGGGAGAAGAGGTGGAAGTTCAGCAAACAATGGGTATGGGTGAGAGGGAGATTGTGCATGTAAGAGAGGGTGTAGAAGGTGAGGAAGCAGAGACGGCGGATTCAGAAAGGACCGTCTCTGTTTTACGAGGGCTCGAGGCAACATCAGAGGGAGACCTAAGCCCCATTAGCCGGACAACCCACCAAAAGACCATCCGTCGAATGGTCGAATCTATTCCCACCACCCACTTAGTGTCCTCTCAATAGGACACTACTTCATTCCACGGGGATCTACCACATACTCCGTCACCCTCTCATTCGGAGCGTCGTGGTGTTGAATTAGGTCACACTTCTCCCCAAGTGACCGAACTTCCTTCGCCCACAGCTCACTCCCCACCCCCATATACAACGCACGACGCCTTCGTGGTGTCCGCCGATCGAGCTGTCTTCGTGGCAGCTCCCTAAACTTCCAGATCTGCGCATCCCACTGTGGAGCCAGAAGTGATTGAAGGAAGACCTGGAGTTGATTCATCCATGCCGTCCACTTCAGGCCATCTTGAGATTAATCTCGAGATGTTAACGGCAGCTTTACGTGCTACCGGAGTTGTTACTCGGGCTGACCTGGACGCCCAAAAGGAGGCTGCTGAAGAACGACATACCGCCCTTCTCTCATTTATAAAGGGTAAGGGTGTCGCTTCTGAGGATCTGCCTCCACCAGGATCCCGTTCAGTCCAGTCACAGATTGCAGAGCTCTCAGACAAAATAAACGCGCTAACTCGCCTGATTCTTCAAGTCCAGGAGCAGATCAACTCCAGAATGGACCGTCTTGAGTCTGCCGTCATCGAGCTGCAATGCCGTCCCCAGGCTGAGTCACAGAAAAGAAAACATGACGATCAGGACGACCCTGATCGCCATGAGGGGGAGAAACGCAGAAAGACCCAGTCTGAGGACCTCATCATGATTGTAGGGGGAGCTGAATCTGAGGAAGCAGAAATACAAGGGTCCGGGGATCAGAGATATGGTGCTCAGGAGATGTTAGAAGACGAGCCACTGGTTGAAGGTCCGGCTCCGTTGGATCCGATGTCAGCTATGGTCGAATTTGAACCCGCTCACGAAAAAGTTGGAATCATATTGGTGTCTGACTCTGACTCCGATACTGATGACGACTATCCCTTAATCACCCCAAAACCTGAGCCCGAGTCACCACAAAAATCATCCTCATCATTTGAATTCCTAGACTCCCCGCCCCCCGTTCCACGACAAGAAATCCTATCCTCAATTCAAGCTCCCTCCACTCTAAAAGAATCCCCTCTTGTCCAAAGCCCTCCCAGAACTCAAAGTCCTCCCCAAGTCCAAGCTGTACCCCAACCACAAACCCAAGAACCAAAGCCCTCATGAGCTAAGCTTGTAGACAAATTTGATGAGCCACCTGAGCAGCCTGGTATCCATGACGACAGTGATCTTTACTGGGTAAGTTGGTACATGAAAGGTGGCGTACACTCTCTGCCACCAGAACTAAAAGAAGAGCTGAGGCAAGAGCGCAGGGGGAAAATTTTCAAACTACTTGAAGCAAAGAGAGCTGAGATAGAAGATCCCCCCGCTCAAGGCCTGAAGGAATTTTTGCAGAAGTTTTCTATAGAGCAGTTCCAGAACCCTTTTCTGGATGAAAGGTTCAATATGGTCTTCAGGAAGAAACCAGGGTCGTTCAGCAGGTGCGTACTGATGGAACTTACAAATGTATCTAAAGCTGAACATGCCGAGTATAATCAGTTAATGCTCAGGGAAAAGAGGTCTAAAGTGTCTAAGTCAAAGATAAAGAGGCTTCTCACCATCACAATGTGCAAAAGAGCCAAAGTTTTCTATCTAGCCTTTCAAGTAGAAAGAGAAGATGGTACAGTTGAGGAGTTTTATGAGAATGACCTAGACTATGTAAATGTGGACGACGTCGAGTTTTTGCACGAGAAACTGAAACACCGAATTAAACAATGTCTGTCTCGCATGACCGCCTTAACCGCACTCACACGAAGCATGAACTGTCGCTCGATCATCATGTGCTTAAGAGATTTCCAAATGGATATAGAGAGCGCGCTGGTCAAAGTCGGTTTACGAGCCCCTGAGCAAGACAACTTCCTGCTTGATCATCATCCTTGCTATAGAGTTATATTTAGAGGAGGCCCAGTAGTTATATTTTTGAACCGAAGAGTGCAGAAAAGATTCATGCGCTTCGAGGATCTCCTTTGCTACTCCAATGGAACAATCAGAATGGTCAGAGCTGAACTTACAAGAAGAATACAAGAATTCAATGCTCAGCCAAATCCAGAACTCACGCTCACCAAAGGAGATACAAGACATCCTCAGCGACATTGAATACCTGAATGAACAACTACATATGAGGCAAGTGGTTAGACGATTTGATGTCATCCTTGGCCTCCAAGAAACCACTGATCATGCCAGAGTTCCGCCACAATGATCGAAAAGGGGGATATTGTTAGATATTAAATTTTGATCTTGTGGATTTATTTTATAATAATTATTTCTAGAATATTTTGTCTTGTAATTTATTTCTAGTTAGTTTCTTTGTATTTAAAGTTCAAGGGGCCAAAGTTTAATTCCTTGAAAGTTAATTAATGCACCCTAGTTATAGCTCCTAGGGTTTTGTGAAAAGACAAAGTTGACAATTTTGAATTCGATATCCACGGTTTTCTCTCCAGCAGCCGCATACATTCATTAATATTCTTTTTGGTACAGATACGTATGCTCTATTTTAGGGAGTGGGTAGATCACATTTGTGTTATTATTCATCTAGACTTAGGATTATCTATGCTTGATGTACTTAATTCCATTATTTGAAATGTATTGGTGGTCATCATATGTTAAACAAGTGATGAAAACTTTGTATTTTGATTGGTTATGACCCAAGTCTAATTCTTGTAGTTTACATTAGATCCATGGGTGTGTTAGTGCTTAAATATGTGATACATTTTGTGTTATCCACGGTGTAGATCGGTGATCAAAAAACTTATTTTGTAATTATCATTGTGTTGGAAATTACATTTTGGATTTGTTGATATTTTGAATAGGTCATGCCCAAATTTTGTCAGAAATTATGAAATTATCTTTTTATTATTAATTAAAGTTATGTTGTTACATAAGGGGGCTCAGTCTACAAGGGTCATAATATTAGCCTCACCTCAGCCTTCACTTAAATCCACATGGTTATATATCAAATTGATCTCACATCGGCCCCCATTTAAGGAGACTCAATCCACATGGTCATAAAAATTTGCCTCACCTCGAATTTTATTTAAAAGAACCCAGTCCACATGGCCCACATCTCAAATTGTGATCACAATTTCTCATTTCTGGGACGACCTGGAACTCTCGTCATGAAGTCGAGGGAAGCTGCCCATTGCCCCTCCTCAATCTACCATCGAATCCACATTCACATAATCAAATTATTACATCCATTCACATATAATAGGTAATGTATATTAATTATGCAACAACTATCAATGAAGCAATTAAACAATAGAAGAACATTGTCATTACATGAGTTAATAATCAATTAGAGGGTACTCACAACAAAAAGCCACAATCCAATTCTCGATCTCAACCAATACAATTACTTAAGCACGGTCCTTGAGTCTCATTTATGCTTCATTATGTTCCAACATATCCATTAAAATCTGTACCATAGAAATATTGTGACTCTATAAGCAAGCCGTTATGGAATACTTGACGATACCTCATCGAAAACAATGTTAAACTAAGGGGTTTGTCCATCCATTTTAATCTCTTAAGTTTAATTCAATAATTCAATATTTGGATAGAGGACTTACATATGAAGCTATCCAAAAAACGGTGTTAAAACGAAGTTAACATGAGCTCAAACGAATCAAAATAGTGCAGGTATGAGAACAACAAGGTTTGACTCTCCAAGTCACCAAAATGACTCGTCGAGTCAACCAAAACATGTATCAGATCACTTTCCAGAACCACTTGACTCGCCGAGTCAACATCTGCGGATCCAATATTCTGAAAATCACCATTTTTTTTACCTAAAACTCAATCATATCATTGGCACAACTCATAAAAACAATTTGTGAACATATATGTAATATTAATAAGCCATTTCTAACAACTTTTAAACCCCAAACATCATCAAATCACAAGAATCAAAGTGAGAGTTCATATGAACCCAAAACCCATCCAAATCATTAACATGCATACCTTTTGCTTGGATTCTCTTCAAATATTAGGTTGGACCTCGATTTAACTTCTAAAAATGATTATGAATCCGTTATAAACAACAAATTTACAATACTTAAAGCTTTATACCCAAATGGGGTATGAAGCCTAACCAAAATTCCTCACAATATCATCATACACTATTAACTTGATCAAATGCAGGAGAAATTTAGCTTCATATTGATCAAATGAAGAAATCCTCCTTCATAATTCTCTTTCCCGTACGTTTGTTTGATGACCAAATGAGCAACATACTTTTGCTCCCTCCTATTTCAAGACTTATTTGGTAGTTAGGATTTTGACATAATCAGTCATTGCACAATACTTTTCTCTTATACAAAGTTTCTATTCTTTTAATTTAGCCACCAATACTTTTATGTAAACAAAATAGATTCTACTTGATTAGAAAATGTACTTTCAAATTCATTAACCAATAACATAAATCCACATAATAATTTGGAATACATAATTTCTTAAAATCCAAATACTAAATTATATTCAAGAGCGGGGTGTTACACTATACTTGTCCAGTGCTCAAGAATTAGCGAAAAATCAAATACTTAACAACAAGAATTAACTTAATATTGTACATGTGCAGCAAAACAACAAGAATTAACTCAATAATTCTTGTTTCTTGTTGGGTTTAATATGAAAAAAAAACCAACACGATTTTCATGTTTTACGGTTTAGTCTCTCTGTGTTATTTTTTGACAATAAAATTCTCAAGTTATTTATTTGTTTGTGATTTTTGGAATTATTCTTTTTTTTTTCCTCAAAAAAACCTTCAAGTTTCAGAACTTTTCGGGACAAAAATATGAAAAACATGTTGAATTTGTCAAAAAAACATAGGGTTGATTATGAAAAAAACAAACATTTTCAAACATCAAATGGAAACATTAACATGTGGACTTTCTTAGAAAATTAACATGGATGGATGAAACTGCAAAAAAAAAAAAAACCATTATTAACCCATTGGTTTTTTCATTAAACCCTTTTTCGTTTAGTTATTCTTAATATTTGTATGATTATTATGTATGATAATTAACCAAAGGCCAAAACAGACATCCAGGATTTCAATTTCAAGAGATGACAAAAACACACTATCATCAAAAATCAACAAATTGAATGGTAAATGTACCTCTAATCACCCTAAAGGAAGATGGAGATTGATCCCGAAAGATATATGATGAGCAAAAAAAAAGCTTGATTGAGAAAGAAAGAGGCCACAACACTCTGTGGAGAGCGTTCCAGTAGAGAGTGATGGAACTGATGAATAACGAAAGCTAAGGTTTATCAAAGGGAAAGGTAAAAATGTCATTAAACTTGGGTAAAAACTGAAGCTCATATTGAACGCGCCACTACGAAAAAGAGTATTTATAGAACAATCTTTTACCTACATTTTTTATGTAGTGACACAAAAATTCTGTCACAAAAATACTTGAAGCCTATACCCACATACATTTTCAGTCAACACATACTTGAAGCCTATACCCACACACACACACACACACACACACACACACACACACACACACATATATATATATATATATATATATATATATATATATATATATATATATATATATATATATATATATATATGTATATATAGGGGTGGATTCAGTAAAGAACTTAATGCATCGAAGAACTTTGGAGAACCACAATGTATCGCTAGAAAATCGTAATGCATCATGCAGAAAGTCAATGCATCGCGCGGGAATTTGATGCATCACGTTGAAATAGTGATGCATCACGCGGGAATTATGATGCATTTGTGGTAGTGCATGGAGGTTCTTCACTGCATTGAGGTTCTCCATTGAACCCACCTCTATGTATATGTATATGTATATGTATATGTATATGTAGATATACACACATATACATACATGTACATATACATCTACAAATACATATGCATATACATATACATATATACAGGGGTGGGTTCAATGGAAAACTATATGCATCGGAATACCCGGGAACCACTTTATAGCCATTGGATCATGTGATGCATCACGCAGAATGTCGATGCATCACGCGGAATTTGATGCATCACATGGGGAATTTGATGCGTCATGTATATGTGTGTATATCTACATATACATATACATATTCATGTACATATACATCTACATATACATATACATATACATATACATATACATATACATATACATATACATATACATATACATATACATATACATATACATGGGTGGGTTCAATGAAAAACCTATACGCATCGGAAAACCCGGGAACCACTTTATAGCCATTGGATCAGGTGATGCATCACGCAGAATGTCGATGCATCACGCGGGAATTTTTATGCATCACATGGGGAATTTGATGCATCACGTGGGAATTGTGATGCATTTGTGGCGGTGCATGGAGATTTTCCAAAGTTATATTATTTTTAGTAGATCTTCTTTTTTGAAAATCAGAAGCTGAAGCTTTTAAAAGATCTGTGCCAAACACATCCCACTACAAGAAAAAAGTCATTCAGCGACATGTATTTGCATGTCACTATTTAGTGATAAGCTTAGTGTCATGTTTTGTGATGAAGAAGTCACCGATATTGCTATGTACGTCACTACTTTTAGCAACATTTATGCACAAGTCACTATACATGTCGTTAATTTTGTGACATACACTCACACGACGCTAGACACGTCGCTTAGTTTGTGAAATTCATATATAAGACACTATGTGTGTTCCTAAACTTGTGACAGATACACACATGTTACCAAGTATGTCACTGATTTTGTGACATTTATATACAAGACGCCATATATGTCGCTAAAGTTGTGACATATACACACATGTCACTAAGTCTGACGCTGATTTTGTGACATTTATATACAAGACACTATGTGTGTCACTGAAGTTGTGACATTCATGTACTAACCATCCATAAGTAGTTCAACTTGTAATTTTTCATGCTGACGAGTTATACACTTGGTGGCTAGTCGTCACTCATCATACAAGTTATTGCTGAAAGTTAATGTAAAAATGGGTCATTAACCAAAACATAATTGTTGACAGGTTTGTTGAAAACCTGAAATAGTTGCAGAAATATCACATCTAGTAGTGGCTCTATCTTACTATCCCCTGCATGATTTTGACTTTTTAATGTTGGTCAGTAGGCGTTCGTTCATTATGCATTTTTCCATTCATGGGTTGTGGGCACATTATGAGAATCTATACTATATAAAATAAGAAAACCACTTGGAGTTTTTGGACCATTGAATGGAAAGAAATCAATAGTCCAGATTAATGACAACTCGTAATTATTTATGAAATGTCTCTTATACCCTTAATTAAAATCAATAATTATACCTATGCCATTTTATCTTTCTTTCCTAATTAAAATCAATAATTAAAAAATATATAAATAAGCTTTTATCTTTCTTTCCTAATTTATTTCTTTACGTTAATCACTTCAATTTATTATATTAAAAGCAATTAACCAATATGTTGGGAATAAATAATAGAGATGAAACAATTATATGGTATATAATTGTAATTACTCAATATTATAGGGGTTGGATTGTAAATACTCAAAGCTTGAGTATTAAGTATAAATAGAGAGAGATCTGATAGAAGAGTGGGTGATGTAGAATCGAAGATTACACACACTCATGCAGATCTGATTAGAGAGAAGAGAATTGCTTTGCAAGAAAGCCATGAACCAAATGTAATATTCTTCTCTTAATCATTCAATAGATTGTGTTTGATTGTTAATTGTTCATATGTTTATGTTGAGATTGAATGAATTGCTAGAAATATGAATTCACACAATATGTTGCTAATAACTAAAACATATATATTTTCTTTAAAATTCGAAACATGTAATAATTTTGTATAATTTATATCTTAAAACAAATATTCATTTATTAATATAACATACTTTTTTAGTTAAATCATATTAAGTATAAAATGTTGACAAATTAGATACAATTATTCCTTCATATATTCCATATGTTTTCATTCATAAATATTCTACAAAAGTATTGATTTTAAAATTTAAACCAATTTATAGAATTTAAAATCTACTTTTATTCTTAGAATTTTCTATTATTATTACTTATTAGTAGCAATTATAAGAAATTATAAATTCTTTTTATCAATTCTAAAAACTATGAATGAATATATGAATTGATATAAATAGTACACTTAATAATCTAGCTAATCCATATATCTATAATAAATACTAATAAAAGAGTAACTTTAATCTACTTTTAAATTCAACTCAAATCAACAAAATCTAATACTCTACTAACTTATTAATTATAATATAATATAATAAAAGTTTAAAAAATATAAGCAAATAATTACAATTTATATATATATCTATATAGTTTTGTTTAAAAAAATAATATTTATATCTTTACCTTTTAATTTATTATATTATATTATACACACACACACACACACACACACACACACACACACACACACACACACATATATATATATATATATATATATATATATATATATATATATATATATTAAAAATATCCTTGTAATACGCGGGTAATAAACTAGTTTATTTTAGAATGAATGTTATTATCTGCTACAAATACAACATATGATTAACCTGTTGTTTATCCAATGTAGGCAGTGAAACAAATGCAACTACACAAACATTAGATGGCGTAGATGTAATGGGTGAGCGATTGTCACATGAGGTTTGTTTCTAAATTATGCATGACCTTTTGTTTTGGTGATTATTGGTTCTGTCTTCAAATGAAGTTCATCTTGCACTTTGGTTTTAATTTAAATATCGTGATTTTAATTTACAAATATCATTTTAAGTGCATGGGTAAATTGATTATGTTGGATTATTGCATGTGTAAATTGATTATGCCTATATCTTAAGGCTGTAAGTAATTGTTCCAACATTGCTTTTGATTATTGAGATTATGAGTAGTTTGCTAAATGGATATTTTAGTCACTCACTGTTTAGTTACCTCACATATAAGTAATACTTAAAGGTTATTCATAACTTTCTAAGTCATACGTGTTTTGTGTTATATTTTTATTATTTGTTTAACAAACAGGAAAAGTACAAATGGAACACAAAGATTGACTTTGAACTTTGAAGCATAAGACACATGGGTAAGTAACTTATTCTATACTTGATTGGTGTCTTTACTTATTTTATTGCTATTTTGCTGCTGCTACTACTACTACAGTTCAATTTTAGTTATAATTTAATATTTAAATGTTTGAATGATAAGTCTGATTTTAGTTCAAATGTTCAATTACCAGGTTTACTTCTGCTACTACTACACCAGCCTCATGTCCCATCAGGTTTATAGTTCTAAAATTCTAATTAGGTTTTTTAATTTTCCAATTTACTTATATGGTAGTAATGATAGATGGTATAGTCTTAGAGATCTTAATTAACCACTTATACATGATTATTATCATCTACTATCTCATAGAACAGTGTTGATGATTTTGTTCTTCACAACAACAACAATGTTTGTGAATCTCAGTTTCTTAATAATCAAACAACAATATCAACAATCTAACAAGAACAGAAAGAATTAAGACTGACCAAATGATTCGATTGATGAACAGATGATTACAAAATGAGAAATGGAATCTTCGTGAACAGTAGCCCTATCTCTGAATTCAATGCGTACAAAAATGATAACTGTCAGATCTCATTCTATTTTGAAAGTCAACCATCTATTTATATACATTGTTACAATTATTAACTAATTACAAAATACACCCTATACTTTGTATTCCATCAACAAAATGCATTCCAACAAACCTTCCGTCAACAACTCTAGTAATACAGAATGGGATAGTGTAGGTCCCAAAAGGTTTCCCTAGTGAATTATTCTTAGCTGTAGAGGGGGGGGGGTGAATACAGCAAATTAGAACTCAACACTCTTTTCTCAATGTTTGTGTATATAATTAACAAGTGTTAATTACAAACAAGCTTGACTGCGGAAAGGTTCAAGCTGAGATGACAGATACAACAGATGTTTAACTAATCTAAGATACACTCAGACTAGATACAATGAATACACTCACTAAGATGAACTCACTGATTTTACAAGACACAGATGGACAACTTGAATAATAACAGCTTGGACACACGTTACTGTTTTATTCAAGCAGACTTGCATGCATGGAAAAACACACTTCAATGCACGATCTAAATTTCTCACTCTTGGTTATCTCACAGTCCTTAGAAGCTTCCTTTTATACTCTCATTGAGAATCTCAGTGAAACTTCTTCATTGGACGATGAGATAGTGTGCTGTCTTTCCAAAAAGACAAAACAACTTTTCTGCACATTCTGATAAAGTAGACTTGTCTTCATGTGTCAGAATCTTTGTCTTTTTTCTTTTTGTCTCTGTTGCATAAGGCTTTAACCAAAAGAGGAATGTCAACTTTGCATCTTTCTTCTTTTGTTTAGGCCATTTTGATATAAGAAATGGTCTGTCACCCATTTCAAATATCCACTTTGTCTTCATGTAACAAAACAGCGTAGGTAGCTTTAGAATCTTCTGTTTTCCACTTTGTCTTCGACTTTGTAAACTGATCTTGTAGTCCAAAACAATACATGAGGACTTGAAAACATATTGCATAAAGTGTTTAGCCTGTTCACAAAGAACAGAACACTTAGAATTTGTCCAAGATGCTTAACAGAATAGAGCAGCGTAGACAGTTTATGTCCAGCCTGTTCAGCAGACAGAACAGCTTAAACAATCTGCCTTTGTTGCAACTAATGCAACAGGGTAAACAACTTTGACTTATATTGCAAATCACTTTTCAGGTTTCAAAAAGGCATTAACAGGCCTTAAATTATACCTTCAAGTGCATCAAACAGGTTTGATTAAAATCTCCCCCTAAGATGTAGAGCATGTTTGACTGAGGCCTTTTTGTGCTTAACAATCTCCCCCTATTTGCAATAATCAGTCTAAGCTGATTTTATTAATAATCACTATATATCTTTACAATACATTTTGCTGAAATAAAATTACAACATCAAGGTAAAGTAAAAGATCAGTTTATATATACTGATTTTGATTTCAGAAACAACTACATGTTTTACATGAGTACAACTATGTACCAATGTTGATTACAACTAATGTAAAGTAAAAGTTACAACAAATGCAACAAAGTACAACTAATGTACATAGAAATCTCAACATATTAGACTGTTGATGATGGGAGCAAGTAATGGAAAACCTGTCCAACTGATGAACAGCTTCCATTCTTCATCTACTCAAGTAGTAGATGGTCTTCAAGGCAGTGGTGGCACTCCTTCTTCAAATATCTCTTCAAGTTGTTCCCTGGTTTCATCCATTTCTTCCATTTTCACTCTTAGGAACATGAAACTGGGATGTTGAAGCTCCCCTCTTTCATAAAAGCCTCTGAGCTGATCCCAGATGGCTGCTCTCCATTTTATAGATTGCCTAAAGGAATTTGGCAAGTCTGAAAGCAATAAGCTGTTTGAGACAAACCTTGTACAAGTCTGATGCTCTTTGGAAGCACTTTTTCTTTGTAAGGGGATCTACAAAAAATACCCTCAGCTCAGGTTCTTCAATCAGCTTATCTTCCTCATGTTCTACTCCTTTTGGCAGGCTGTGGTCTACTCCTTTGATTTCCACGGCTACGTCACCTTGTTCAATCATTATCAGGAGTTCCTCCAGCTCTGTATCCTTTCTCCTTCTCTTGGCCTTTATCTTGGGTGTAGCCACTGAGGTACCCTTGATCTGTTCACCCTTGATCTGTTCTTTTGTGATCAGGCCAAGATCCTTCACTCTCTCCATTAACTTTTTGACATATGCCCTGACAGTCTTAGCTGTCTCAGACTTAGACTGGCTCAGGGCAACTGCCAACTCCACCCATTCTCGGAATCCCATTTGTGCAACATCAGTGTGTTCATATGCCTCAAGTTTTGGACCTTCAGCACCCAATCTGGTTATCTGTAACTTCCACTGTTTGCCTTTTCTTGAAATGGGAACAGCTTTGACAATTGGTTCCCTGACAAGTCTTCTGTCAGCAACATCAAAGAACTTTTTCCTTGCCAGGTTGTCAAAATGAATCTGGGCTCTTGCAGAGGAGGATGCTTTCTTGGACTTGGTCACTGAGACCTGAGCACCGTGTTCCTTTTCACCTTCCTTTTCAACCACTGACTCCCTAGCAGCCTCTAGCAATTTTCTTTGGACATCCAAAGAAGGCATTTTAATTTTACTTGCCTCTTTAAACGCAAAGGATCTTGCAGCTTTGGCAGAGGCTTCTTCTTTCTTTAGTCTTTCAAGAGCTTGGAGCTGTTCATGTCTGTATTCATAGTACTTCTCCATAGAGACGCCCATTTCTTTAGCTCTTGCCTTGTCAAACTTTAGCTGTGAAGCTTTTAGGTAGTCAGGGTCTACAGATGCTTTCTTCTTCCCTTTAGCTGTTGTAGTTGGAACAGCTTCAGGAACCTCTTCCTCTTCTTCTTCTTTTTGTGCCAATATCAGATGTCTCCTTCTGCTTGGCCTGTCCCCAGGAATGGATTCCTCCCCCTTAGTTTGTGCAGGGTTTGGAGATCCAGCCTGAGTAGGCTAAGCAGCTTCAGCTTGATGGGAGACATCCTCAGTGGGACCTGTTTGTGATACACCTGCTGCTTGACCAATAGATGATGATTTCTCCTTAGAAGGAGAAGAAGATTTATCCCCCTTTGACTTGGTCTTAGAGGCAGATAACTTCTTCCCCTTTGAAGGAGATGGCACATAGCCTTCAACATGTGGTCTGCCTGGAGAAACAAATTCAGCAGGCATAGAAGAAGTTTTGGTAGCAGGTTTGGGGCCAACCAGGCTATGCACTAAGAAAGCCAGATTGTCCTTAACCTCTACAAGCTGGGTAAGGCAGGTCTGTAGAGAGGTAGATTGAGAAGCAGCAATGGAGGACAGCTTTGAGAGGTTTTCCCTATCAAAAGCTGTGAACAACAAACTTTGAAGCTGTGCAAGATGTAGTTCAAGAGAGTCTTGCACATCATCAAGGTTTGATGACACAGAATTGGACAGAGAGACAACGAGAGTGTTTAAGCTGGCCAATGTAGAGGGAAGGGTAATAGTGCAAGTGGTTAGGAGAGTGGACAGCTGTTGGGAGACAGCTTCCATGGAGGACACAGAGTCTTGTTGAGTGGAAAGGATAGAGGAGAGGGTAGTGGAGATAGTTTGCAGTTGTGCAGTGAGTGCAAGCAGCTGTGAGGACTGATCAGCTTGAGGAGGGGTTGGAAAGGAACTCTTGAACAGATCAATGAATCCTTGTAGCTATGCAGACACAGAGTCTGAAATTATGGATGGTAGAGAGGTCATGGAATTTTCCAAAGATCCAACTTTGTTGGTCAGCAGTGATAGCTGATCCTTCAAAGGAAGATCTTTGGGGGGGGGGGGGGGTGGAGAAGTATGGGTGGACTGTTTTGATTATGTAGATGGTGAAGAATGAGAATGGGATGAGGATGAGGCAGGTGTTTTAGGATGTGATGGGGAAGGTAGGGATACTTTGGATAGAAGTTCCATAGCCTGGGCATAAGTAAGATGGCCCAGCTTAGAAGGGTTAAAGGATCCTTTAGCAGTGGCTGTAGCTGCTTCATCAGGAGAAGGGGTAGGAGATGGTGGCCTTTCAGATGCTGCTTGTTTTTCAGCACCTTCATCAAAGCCTAGGGTGGTTCCCTCGGCAGCACCTTCGTTTATAGGTGCCTCATCATGGGGAGATGAGATTTGCATTTCGACATCAGCAGTGGTGAAACCTGCTGATGGAATTTGCATTTGAGGTGTAGCCTCACCAGAGGGATGGTCTGTTCGCTGTGGTTCATCAGCTTGGGAGGTTGGTCCTCCAGCAGCTATTGGGTGTACAATAGCTGCATCACTAGGAGCAGAAGTTTGAGGCTGATTTACTGGATGGTCTAGTCCAACAGGGTTGGCACCTCGTGTAGAATCAGGTTGTGTTAGAGAAGTATGAGGTGGAGACTGTGTGGACTCAGTGTGGAGTGGAGTGAACTCCTGTCTTTCAATACCCTCAGCCTGTTGGGAGGCTGGGATAGTTGATGTGGTAGTCTCCATATGTACAACTAATTCCTGTTGGGAGGAACCAAAGGGTCTAGGCTAACTTTGGGTGGACTCATGTTGGAGTGAAGCCTGCTCCAATGATGTTGGGCCTTCTCCTAAAATAGGAGAGGCAGCATGGGTTGCTTCTTTTTCAACTGACTCTTGTTGATAAGAGTCAGAGGGGCTGGATTGGGTAGGTTATTTCTTCCTAGCTAATGATTTTCTCCTAGAGTATTGTGAGAGTGTGGGGGTATTGAGGAGAAGTAGCAGGGAATTGTGTTTGGACTGGTGGTGAGACTGGGTCAGAAACAGGAGCGTTGGCCTGTTCCATAGTCTCAGGTGCTACAGATGCACCAGCCACAAAGGCTTCAGGTTCAACAGATGAACCAGGGTGAGAAGTCTGCTCCCTTTCAGCCACAGAGGCTGATGGGGCAGACTTTGACTTAGCTGTCTTTGCCTTCTTGCAGACAGGCTCAGCTTGAGTCGATTCCAGGACCCTTTTTACAACTTTGGTCCTGGATTTGGATTTTCCCTTGGGAGCAGTCACTGGATCCATCCTCACAGCAAAGGGTCCTTCCACCATGCCAAGCAACCTCCTCATAGGTGTAGAGAGAGGATGTTCATTGGGAAGTACAGGGGTGTAGAAAACCCTATTCCCAATCACCATAGGCTGAGAGTTATAGAGATGCTCACCACAGACATGCTTGAATATGAGGCTCAGAAACCTTGGGTATCCAATAGTAGCTGGACGTGTTTCCTGTTGCACCAGGTTCCTAAAATTCACAAAAATCCACCGAGCCATGTTCAGAGTAGTCCCATCTACAAGCTGTAGGACTATTGGGATTTCATCACGATTAAGCTGGTCAAAGGAACCAACTTTGCTGCTGAAGCACATTACCACAGAGGCAAATAAGAAGCTGTAAGTAGGTGAGAGATCCTTTCTGAACAGTGTGGCTCCAACTTTGGGTTCTGCTACACCACAGAAGCGTAGCAAATTTCCCATCCGATCATTTTCAGGCTGTGGCTGGTCATATGTTTCAACCACAGGGAGATGAAGAACTTCCCTGATGAGATCAGTAGTTATCTCAATGGTCTGAGTCCCATTGAGAATGGTTCCCCTAATGATTTTGGTCGCTGGATCGTAAGCAAAAGTGTACCAAAATTCATACACCATGTCCTGGTACAGGACACCAGGAGATGCAATCATGGCATAGTGTAGAGGGTGAAACTTCAGAAACTCCACCATATTCTCATAACCTTTCCCCACATAGTTTTTGGGAATGGTTAAGTTTGAAATGTAGTTTGTGGGTAATAGAAGGATGTTTCTCAACGTCCTTACCAACGAATACTGGGAGCAAAGGGTTGTTTTGGTGAGCCATGTTTAGAGTAGTGGAAAGATGAGTACTGGACACTTAGTCGATTTAGGGTTCTTTGGGAGTTATGGTAGCAGTAGAGGAAGAAGAAGATGAAACAGTAGAGGAGGTATTTATAGGATCGAATGTGAGTGGGTAGGAGAGAGAAAGGTTTGGGCGGTCGAGTTGAAATGTTCTTTAACGAAAAACGGAACGGTTGTCCATGTCAGAACGGTTGTCAGACCACTTGAACCTTTATATTCACTAACACACGTTAACACATTATCCATAGATAATTAAGTTAAATAAATACAGAAATTGAGTAACTTAATTATGAAGAAAGCTAATTAAAACTGATGTTCTCAGCTGTTGGTCAAACCTGTGATGAGCAGGGTTCATCACAAACTGTTCATTTCTCAAGCTGTTCATTTAACCTGTGCAGCTATGCAAGAACAGGTTATGTTCAATAGCTGACCAGGTTACAAGACAATGTCTTGTATGACAGATTGAGATAGTGAGCAGGATGGAGGTTTGATCAACAGACCAGGTTTGAAGTGAAAACTGATGGTTTCAAACCTGTTATATGCTCAAGCTGTTCAAGTTTTCAGAAATTAGCTAAGTGTAGAACATGCATAGCCTGTTCTGTCTAAGCTGTTCTGAAAAACTTGAGCAGTTTGAGGCATATAATGCCTTAGAACATTAAGGACACTTAGTCACTTTTATTTAACATGCCCAGCTTGCTTACAAGATAATTAAACCTATTTTCATCAAGAGGCTTGGTGAAAATGTCTGCAAGCTGTTCATCTGTAGAAATAAAACTTACCTCTACATTACGTTTCTGGATGTGATCCCTGATGAAATGACATCTGACTTGTATATGCTTTGTTCTGGAATGAAATACTGGATTGTTGGAGATGGCTATAGCACTTGTATTATCACACAGAATAGGAGTCTTCCTATATACAAGTCCATAGTCTTCAAGCTGATGCTGCATCCACAGAATCTGCCCACAGTAGCTTCCAGCAGCAATATACTCAGCTTCAGCAGTAGAAGTAGAATCTGAGTTCTGCTTCTTGCTACACCAACTTATCAACTTACCACCAAGGAGTTGACACCCACCTGTTGTGCTTATTCTTTCTAGCCTGCAGCCTGCAAAATCAGAATCTGAATATCCTGTTAGCTCAGGACTTGAGTCTTTGGGATACCAAAGACCCAAACCTGGTGTACCCTTAAGGTATCTGAAGATTCTTTTTACAGCAGCTAGATGTGATTCTTTAGGATCAGCTTGAAATCTAGCACATAAACAAGTAGCAAACATAATATCTGGTCTACTAGTAGTTAAATATAGCAAGCTCCCAATCATGCCTCTGTAAGCTGTTACTGAAACAGCTTTGCCACTGGCATCAGCATCCAACTTTACATTGGTTGCCATTGGGGTTTTGATAGGAGAACTTTGATCAAATTAATACTTTTTCAAAAGATCTAAAGTGTACTTTCTTTGATTTATAAAAATTCCATTTGAGGTTTGTTTAAACTGTAATCCTAGAAAGAAAGTAAGTTCTCCCATCATACTCATTTCATATTTTGATTTCATGAGTAGTGAAACATTCTTTCATAACTGCTCATTAGTAGAACCATATATTATGTCATCCACATAAATCTGAACAAGCATAATATCAGACTTCACCTTCTTTATGAATAGTGTGGTATCCACTTTACCTCTGGAATAACCATTGCTTATAAGGAAATCCGTTAAAGTGTCATACCAGGCTCTAGGGGATTGTTTTAGACCATAGAGGGCTTTGTCCAACATATAGAAAAAACCTGGATGATGTTCATTTTCAAAACCTGGAGGCTGCTTGACATACACTTCTTCTTGCAACTTTCCATTCAAAAATGCACTCTTTACATCCATTTGGAATACCTTCATACTCTTGTGGGCAGCGTAGGCTAGAAACAAACGAATTGCCTCTAACCTGGCCATTGGAGAAAATGTTTCATCATAGTCAATGCCTTCTTCCTGTCTGTAGCCTTGAGCAACCAGTCTTGCCTTATTTCTAATGACATGACCTTGCTCATCCATTTTGTTCCTGAAGACCCATTTAGTGCCAATTATTGTTTTGCCTTTGGGAGCAGGGACCAGCTTCCATACTTTGTTTCTCTCAAACTGATTGAGCTCTTCTTGCATGGCAGTGATCCAATTGGCATCTTTTAGTGCTTCATCCACTTTCGTAGGCTCCACGAGGGACACAAAGCTAGAAAACATACAAAAGTTTCCTAAGCTGTCCCATCTTGTTTGCACCCCTTTGTTGATGTCACCAATTAATTGATCATTGCGGTGACACCTGATCCACTTAGGATCATGTCTCAATGAAGATTCTTCTGTGTCATTTGTATCTTCAACAGGTCCTGTTGAACAGCTTTTAGGATTTTCAGACACGCTGTTATCTTGAGCCTGTTCACTTGTTGAACATGACTCTCCATTGTTGAACATATCAGCAGAGGATCCAGGAAAATCAACATTGATTGGTTCAGGACATGGTGTTATAATTATGTCAGTACACTTATTCACACAGGGTGTATCAACATAGTCATCATCATGTCCATCATGATTAACAGGTTCCACTCTAGATGTAGTGGAAGCTTTTGAATCCTTCTCTTCATTTATGGAATGCATGAGATCATCAAAGCTGAACTCTCATGAAACTGATTCAGGAACAGCTTTGGTGGAAGCACTCCTAGACTCTTCAAAGGTGACATTGATAGATTCATGTATCACCTTTCTTTTGTTTTTGTATACTCTGTAGGCTTTAGAGATAGCAGAATTTCCAACAAACACACTTTCATCAGCTTTGAGTTCAAATTTTGCGAGCTGGTCCCTCTGATTCAGAATGAAGTAGGGACATCCAAACACATGGAAATAGCTAATGTTTGGCCTTCTCCCTTTGATTAACTCATAGGGAGTCTTGTTGAACCTTTTAACCACCAAGGATCTGTTTTGAGTGAAGCAGGCAGTGTTGACAGCTTCAGCCCAGAATGATGAAGGTAAACCTGATGCACACATCATGGTTCTAGCAGCTTCAATGAGAGTAATGTTTCCTTTCAGCAACTCCATTTTGTTGTGGAGTTCTTACAGCTGAAAAGTTTTGTGAAATCCCTCTTTCTTCACAGAAGTCCTCAAGTGTACTGTTTCTGAATTCAGTACCATGATCACTTCTAAGCTGCTTAACCTGAGCAGAGTTCAGCATCTCCATCTTTTTGATAAATCTAATGATTTCTCTAGCAGCCTCTCCTTTGCTCTTCAGAAAGATCATCCATGTAAACCTGGAGAACTCATCAACCATTACTAGAGTGTATCTTCTATCTCCTAGACTTGGGACACTGACTAGTCTAAATAAGTCCATGTTGATTAAGAAGAGAGGAGTATCAATAGAGAAATTATGCTTAGATTTAAAAGATGTTTTTCTCTGCTTGCCTTTCTCACAAGCTGTGCAGAGTTTATCCTTAACAACGGTTATAGAAGGCAAACCTGTTACCAACTCTTTCTTACAGAGTTTGTTGATATTCTTGAAGTTCAGGTGTGATAGCCTTTTGTGCCATAATCAGTTCAGGTCTGCATTGCTTCTGAAGATAAAGCAGGTTTCAGTTGTGGGATCAGCAGATTTCATGTCCACAACATATACACCTTTCTTCCTTTGTGCACACAGCACAACTTTGCCTTGGGAATCCAATATGTAACCCAGGTGTCATCAAAGTTAACCTTGTAGCCAGCATCACAGAGTTGACTAATGCTAACATGGTTATGTTTTAGCCCAGACACATAGGCTACTCTTTTGAATACAGCAGCACAAGCTTGAAGAGTTCCATATCTTTCTGTGGATCCTTGTACATTGTCACCAAAGGTGACTTTTGGCCCTTTTTCAGGCCTGAGATCACTCAGCAGATCCTTAAAACCTGTCATATGCCTTAAGCAGCCACTGTCCAAGTACCAAACATGTGATGATTGTTTGTCCTGCAGAGTGTGATGGGAAAATATTAGTTATTTTTAGGGGAACTCATCATAGGGATGAGTTCTCCTACTTCATCAACATTTGTTGATGGACTAGTGATATCCACACTAATATTTCCTATTTGGATTGTATCAGCTTGGATACTATCCTCATTGACCATATTACTTCCAACACTGCTTGTTTTTGCAATGATGGAACTAGCAGAGTCAACAGGCCTCATGTCCTCAGTTTCTAAACAGTCTTTGGTCATATGTGTCTTCTTCCCACGCTTATAACATTTTCTCTTTTTAGCCTTTTTGGCAGAAGTACTTCAAGAAACATATTCTGAATCCTTTTTGTTGATCCTTTTAGCAGGTTTAGCAAACTTATTACTATTTTTAGAAGAATCAACATTTTGGGTGGAAGGCACAATGGCAACAGCTTTGCCTGTATCCTCTTTCCTCTTTTTAGGAGGACAGATATCAAATACAGGAAGTTTGATTGGCCTTTGACCTTCCACAGGTTTGGGAAACTTATTCCCAAATTTCTTAGGTTGAGCAATGTCTTTGCCTTTGCCCTTACTGAGATGTGATGGATGTTGCCTATCAACATAATCACTGCTTTTGGTTTTGAAAGACTTACCTTCATTTTTAACCAATTTTCCACTATGATTTAAAAACTTATTTGAAATCACAGCAGATTTGCTTTAAACATAAGACTTACTCTTGTTGAAAGCAGGCTGCTTACCTTTTGAAAACGTTTTCTCAAAATGATCAGCATCAAAAGGATTAACAGGTCTCTTACCATCAGCTTTAGACCTAGAGCCTGTCTTGTCAACAGGTTTAGTGTCCACAGCTGCAACTTGAGCTTGTTTTCCTTTCTTTTGCTTGTGTGAACCAGATGAGCACTTAGCATACTGATTTGATGGAGAACATATTCCATCATCAACTTTTGGAGCTTTTTCACACAAGCTGTCAGTATTTTGAGGCCTGACAAACCTATTTGTTGAGACTAGCTTACCATTCACTTTTTGGATGAAAGTGCTTGGAATCTCACCAAGAGTGGATAAGTCATTTTTCACATTATTTATCTCAACAATTGAAGCTGTTTTGTCAAGATCCCCTCCAAGATAGGCTTGTATTTGAGCAGGGATCTGTTGACTGATACAATGGTTGACTTTTTGTGCAGATTGGCACCAAGAGTCAACAATCTTTTGAAGCTTTGCATGTTTTGTGTCTATTTCTCTCTTTTCTTCTAATAAAATGGAATTGATGTGTTTTAATTAATCAAGTTCAGTTTCCAACTTATGGAAGCTGTCCAATTTACTAGTTTTTATTTCAAGATCAGTTTTTAGCTTGGAGATTTCAGACAACAAAACATTGTGCTTCTCAATAGCAGCTTTTAGATCAACAAGCAGATATTCAAACATTTTAACTTTTTCATCAGACTGTAAGCCATAAAATTTTGTACCTTGTACATCATTGTTGGATTCCAGTTCTCTAAGTTGCTGAGGGCTTCAGCTTCAGCCAGGTCTTGTTTGAAGTTGCTTGTTGATGGGACATCAGTATTGGCCATCAGACAGTTGTTATCTTCTTCATCTGAAGATGAGTCAGATTCCTCCCAATCACATGTCTCAGCCATGAGTCTCTTTTGCTTGTTGGAAGCCACTGAGTCGTCCAACTTCCTCAGCTTAGCCATGGCCATAAGGAACTTAACCCTGTAGCCATCGTCCCTGTTTGTCTTGAATGGTTTGGATAATTGACCAACAGCTTACATTTAAAGCACTCAGCCTTAGTTTTATCAAATGCCTTCTTCCTGATGGCACCTGACTTCTTCTGCAGCATTCTTCCACCAAACCTCTTCTTGTTGAATTTTCTGACAAGCATTGCAATCATTTTCTCATCATCTAATTCAGTAAAATCTTCACAGTCTTCCTCCTCAGACATTTCTTCCCTTTCATCATCTGCCTGTTGATCAGGTTGTGTGAACACATCACACACCTGACCAGCAGGTTGTCTCACGCTGGCCACTAAGGCAGCACCTCTTTTGGACATCTCCAAGACATTTCTTTTCTGTTGCCTTGACTGCTCATCATTTAGTAAAGACCCATATAGATTTACAAGGTCTATACTTTTGATGGTGCCTGAATTTCTTAGAATAGTAGAGAAATAATTCCATTCCTCAGGCATAATGTCTAAAAATTTGTTTACCAGAGTTAGGCTGTCCTTGGTGATCCCAACCGCTTTGAGATCATTGATTAGAGCAGTGAACCTGGTATAGGATTCTGTGAGAGACTCCTTTGGCTTTGCAAAGAAGAGTTCATACTGTCTAACAAGATTGTTGATCCTGTTATCCAGTGTGATAGTGGGACCATCATAGATGGTACCCAAAGTATCCCACATCTCCTTTGAAGTCTTCATTTTCTCAACCTATTTGAACACATCATCAGGAAGAGAAATGACCAGGTTGTTCCTGGCTTTTGCATCAAGAGCAACCGGCCTTTTGTCTTCATCAGACCATTGAGCTTTGTCCTTCTCAAAGGTTCTGATTTCAGGGGCAGCTCCTTCAACAGCAGGAGTGATAGTAGTAACAAAGGTTGGCACAGGGGGACCTTCCATTACTATCTCTGGCAGCTGTACATCCAGATTCTCTAAGTAGAGCATCATTCTGCACTTCCAACCAGAGAAGTTTTGATGATTGAACTTGGGGGGTTTGGCCATAGACCCATTGTCATAGTAAGAGGATGAACTTGCAGCACTGTTGTCCATGAGAAAGTAGGGAGAATGAGAGATCTAGAGTTAACACACACTCTATCTGCTCTGATACCAGTTATAGGTCCCAAAAGGTTTCCCTAGTGAGCTGTAGAGGAGGGGGGGGGGGGGAATACAGTAAATTAAAACTCAACACTCCATTCTCAATGTTTGTGTATATTATTAACAAGTGTCAATTACAAACAAGCTTGACTGCGGAAAGGTTCAAGCTGAGATGACAGATACAACAGATGTTTAACTAATCTAAGACACACTCAGACTAGATACAATGAATACACTCACTAAGATGAACTCATTGATTTTACAAGACACAGATGGACAGCTTGAATAAGAACAGTTTGGACACACGTTACTGTTTTATTCAAGCAGACTTGCATGCATTGAAAAACACACTTCAATGCACGATCTGAATTTCTCACTCTTGGTTATCTCACAATCCTTAGATACTTCCTTTTATACTCTCACTGAGAATCTCAGTGAAGCTTCTTCATTGGACAATGAGATAGTGGAATGTCATTCCAAAAAGACAAAACAACTTTTCTTCACTTTCTGATACAGTAGACTTGTCTTCATGTGGCAGAATCTTTGTCTTTTTCTTTTTGTCTCTGTTGCATAAGGCTTTAACCAAAAGAGGAATGTCAACTTTGCATATTTCTTCTTTTGTTAAGGCCATTTTGATATAAGAAATGGTCTGCCACTCATTTCAAATATCCACTTTGTCTTCATGTAACAGAAGATGCTAAAGCTGCCTACGCTGTTCTGTTTTCCACTTTGTCTTTGACTTTGTAAACTGATCTTGTAGTCCAAAACAATACATGAGGACTTGGAAACATATTCCATAAAGTGTTTAGCCTGTTCACAAAGAACAGGTTCTGTTCACAAAGAACTGAACACTTAGAATTTGTTCAAGCTGATTAATAGAATAGAGCAGCGTAGACAGTTTATGTCCAGCCTGTTCAGCAGACAGAACAGCTTGGACAATCTGCCTTTGTTGCAACGAATGTAACAGGGTAAACAACTTTGACTTAGATTGCAAATCACTTTTCATGTTTCAATAAGGCATTAACAGACCTTAAATTATACCTTCAAGTGCATCAAACAGGTTTGATTAAAAATCTCCCCCTAAGATGTAGAGCAGGTTTGACCGAGGCCTTTTTGTGCCTAACAGATAGTATACGAGAGATGGTGCAACGGCAACAAGAAGAACAAGAAATTAATGATCAAAGCTACAAAGTTGGAACAAACACAAATGATTGATGAGTTGGAGAAAAAGCTACGACGCACGGTGATTGAAAAAAAGCAAAGGGCCACTGAAAGACCTCTAAACGTTCTTCAGTATCGGCCAAGAAGAGCATAGATAGTTTAGTTTATATAAAACAATTTAGTTGTTTTGAGTACAAATAACCAACTTTTTAATGAAAAAATAATTCTAAATAATAGAGTTTGATGGAATAAATAAACAATAGATTTACCTCAAATTTTGTTTTTGATAATATATAATTGTTAATAATATAGTTATGATAATTTGATAGGAAAAACAAAAATATTAAAAAGATAATGACGATGACGACAAAAACAACAATAGTAATAATAGTGACATCATTTAAAGACAGTGACTCAAATAGCGACACAAAAAGTGACACAAACCAAGTATAGTGACAAATATCGCAACATGAATAGTGACATCACTCAAGAATAGCGACACATATTGTAAAATCAATCAAGTATAGTGATGCAAACAATAACACAGTTAGTGACATTTTTTAATAATAGCGACACACATAATGACATACACCAACTCAACTAGCGACATCATTCAAAAATAACAACATAAATAGTGATGCAACTAGCAACATTCAATAATAGCGACAGAGATAGCAACGCAACTAGCAGCATTATTAAAAAATAGTGACACAAACAGTGATGTCATTATCAACAACCTTCATTAACAGTGACACATATAGCTACTTAAGTAGCGACATCATCGAAGAATAGTGACATAAACAATAACTCAAGTAGCGACGTCATTCATAAATAGCGACACAATTCGTGATTCAATTAGTAACAACGTTCGATAGCAGTGACACATATTACAACACAACTAGTGACATAATTCAAGAACAGCGACACAAACAATGACACCACTGGTGACATAACTCTAGATAACGACACTTTTACCAAGAGTTGCTAAATGTGTCAAAAATTTTAGCGACGTGCTTTTTGATGTCACTAAAATCTGCGACGCTTTTATAGCGACACCTCCTTTGACATCACTAAAAATGTCACTGACATAAAAAAAGTCACTAAAAATGTCGCTGAATGTGTCGCTAAAGACCTTTTTTTTTGTAGTGTCCTAAGTTTACTGAAGTTAAAAAAAAATCAATATATTTTCATCTTGGATTGAATAACGATGTTCATTGTGATATTTAATCAATGATAACGACAACTTTTACATAAATTTTGAGGTTATAATATTTATAAATTATGATCATTGAATCACTCTCCAATATGTTGGTCTAACATCTTGTATTCCGCTAGGCTAATCCTTCAGATATTAATTAAATTACACGTTAAACACTTAAAATTATAAATGTTTACAAATAAATTTCCAAACATAAGAAGCTCTTTGATAAAGTCCAAAGAAAAACAAATCTTCCGAAACAAATAAAAATCCTCAATAATCAATTATAATTATCATTTACTTTTGGTGTTAAGATAAGTTATAATAAAAAAAGGGTTACATTGATAAAAATAATGTATATATTAAAACTAACAATCAAAATAGGTTAAAAAAAACTTACAAATAGTTGGAAGGGAACTAATTGTAATATGTAATACAAGGAAATCCGAGTGGATGTTACTAAATGTAATAGTTGATTAAATAATTGATATTTATAGTAGGAAAATTGAAAAATGAAAACTAAATTCAGAAAAGATTATTTTAGTATAATCTCAATTAAAGTCAAATACAACTAAAGCAAAATCACAATTTTCACAAACTTTAGTGAAATTAAGTAGAGAGTGTGTGTCTTTTATATATATATATATATATATATATATATATATATATATATATATATATATATATATATATATATATAAATATATATGCTCAAGTGAGTACCACCCATTATGCAGCGCACCACAAGGTACCACTCTTAAAAATAATTTTATTGAAATTTTTTTCGTGAACATGTTTTAATTAACGTTACATAGATGATATATAAATTTCACGCAAATTCGAACATTCTAAGTGCATGAAATCACGCATCACATAAATGCACGTTCACAGATATTCAAACTTATGTATTTGTACGTTTGAATATATAAGTTTGATGTAAACGTACACTTACATAAGTTTGAATATATGTAAATGTGCATTTATGTGATGCGTGATTTCATGCACTTAGAATGTTCGAATTTGCGTGAAATTTATATTTCATCTGTGTAATATTAATTAAACATGTTTATGAAAAAGTTTCCAAAAAACTAATTTTAAGAGTGGTACATTCGAGTGCGCTGTGTAATAGGTGGTACTCACTTGAACCCAAATAAATAAATAAATAAATAAATAAATATATATATATATATATATATATATATATATATATATATATATATATATATATATATTAAGGGTGGTACATTCGAGTGCGCTGTGTAATAGGTGGTACTCACTTGAACCCAAATAAATAAATAAATAAATAAATATATATATATATATATATATATATATATATATATATATATGTATATATATGTATATATATATATAGACACACACATACTACTATTCATATTGCATAATGTACAATTATTAAAGCACAATGGTTGAATTTTAAAAGATACAACTTATACATGCCAAATATACAACCCTTTAAAGTAAAAAAAAATACAGATTTTGAATAACCAAAAAAAGTGAAAAAGATCAAAAAAATACAGACTTTTTGCCTTTTGTTTTCCCCAAACTAAAAGAGATAAAAAGAAAGAATCTGTCTTTTGTTTTCCCAAACCAACATTTCCATTCCTCAAACCACCCCTTCGAATTCTACTGCCTTTTCTTTTAAATCTGCCACCTTTGCTTTTAAATTCCAACGTCTAAATCCAACAAAAATTGCAGCTTCTAAATCCAGCTTCTAAATTCTTTTAAATCTGTTGTCTTTTCTGCTGCCTTTTGTTTTGAAACACCCTGGTTCTTTGTTTTTCTTTGTCCTTTGTTTTCTTGTTGTCTCTCTCTTTCGTTATGTATATATATCCACTTGGACTTACCATGTAACATCAACCATGTTGAGACAGGTTCGAAGACTTTGAAAGCTGCAGTTTGTTTTGAAATTTGTGGCAGTTAAACATTTCTATTGTAGCATAATAAAAAAAACGTTTTGGTTTTGGCATACATTTTGTTGTTCCACTTTGTAAAAATCCAGCAAAAATTTCAAGCTTGAAACAAGTAAAAATCCAGTAAAACTCGCCATTTATCCTTTCATGTTGCTGCAATGAGACAGTAAAACAGAAGTGTATGTGTGTGTTTGTGAAGTCCGAAACTCAGGACTGAGATAAGTGTAAATGTATATTGTGTTCCATTTTAATAACAGAAATGGAAAGCACCAATTGTCCTTATGAACCTACCAGATCTAACACCCCTCCCGATCCCAGAAATGTCACGTTAACACAACATCATAAGTGACAATAACGCAGGCAATCCATAATACACGTGTCAATAGATAATGCAGATCACTAACAATTTAAAACTTTATACACAAAGGTTAATCACAAAATCACAGTCTAGTACATTCGCAAACCCGGATTAAGCTAAACATAATATCCCTGGCTATCAGATACACATACTGATACATCATTCCAAAACAACTATCATATGCAGTTATAACATTTCACAAAACAGATATGAAGTCTTCGAGTAAATATCCGACCCTATCTCGGCGGCTGCTGCTGATGAGATCCCTTCTGATTCCCTGAACATGTTAGACTCGAGGACGTAAGCTGGAAAGCTCGTGAGTACGCGAGGGTTAGACACTGCACAATAACACATCACACATAGCACATAACACGCAAAACAGTCCATGTCCATGTCACCCAACATGCATCTCAGGTATAATCACAGAAGAATGAGATCTAAAACACAATGCGCCATCCCTGTGGGGACACTTCCCTGGCTAACACACCACACGCAGCAGTGATTAGCAATAACCCTGTAGCACAGGAGCGACCCGGCTACAGGCCCTGCCGTATATATACGCCCCAAGGACTGTTAGGGACAGTCAACCCGGGCGATCCCTTATCGCGAATCACGGTCCGTATGGGACTCATCACGGACCCCTGAAATAGATCTCATATCGCATACACAACACATATAACAGAATAGAAGCATACCTGAGGTTCACGTCACTGTCTCATATATAATACACACAATAATAGCAGCACAACTAAAATCCAAAAAGGGAGCGCGCGTTTGAAAAAGAAATCGAGTACTCACCTGATTGGTTCACGGAACTCTACACTCCCTGATCAAACTCAGCCCTCTGCCTGCTCGTTCTTGTCAACATACGGATCCCAAAATATTAACCCCAATTCCAACCGACACATAAACCCGACTCACAATAAACCCGTAATTGACTCGGAGTCGGCAAGCAATCCTAACCGAACCCCCAAACCCAAGCAGAACCCGACCCACCATCCCAAACTGGACTCGACCCCAAGACCTCAAGCTGGACTGGCCCAACCCAGGCCATCGCGGCCCGCGCCCAAGCCCTCATTGCGCCCGCGCCCGGTCTCGTTGCGCCACGAGCACAACCCCCAGGTCGCGACCGCGATCCCTGTCGGCTAGCTTCTTCTCTGTTCGATTTTCAGACCTGTCCAGGATCACTAAACTCCTATAATTTCAATTCCAGGCATTCAACCACTCCAAAATCAGTACATAATGGCCTCTTACAGACCTCGTAGCCATTCTTCACGATTTCATAACATATAACACAAATTAAACCCTCAATTCAAAACTTCATACCTTAATATCCTCAAGAACACCAAGAACGGAGAAGAAGATTAGATTCAGCACCCAACTTCTTGAATTGGAAGGTTTAATGTTGTTGGAACTCATGCACATACACACACAGTGCACACTTTAGGTTTCTAAAAGAGGAAAAGGGAGTACATATGTATACTTTCTATTTTAGGCAACCCGGTACCCAATAACCCGAACCCGATATCCCATTTTCACCATTAATACCCTTTTAACCCATTTAACCCGTGATCTCAAATATATAATTAATCCACTAAAATTATAATCCGGTGACACGCAATCACAATCCCGACACGTATCAATCCACTATTCGGGATATAGTTGGACCAACCTAATATTAATAAAATATTCATCCACTAAAATAATTACACGTACCAGGTCCAAAAGACGGATGTTACAAATCCTCCCCTCTTAAAGAGATTCCGTCCTGGAATAACTTGAGCTCTGAAATAACTGATGATATCTCGATCTCATCTCTGACTCGGGCTCTAAGGTGGCGTTGGTACCCTTATGATGCCTCCACTGAACGAGTACCAAGGCAATCTCTTTATTCATCAGCTTCTTGATCTTTCTGTCGGTAATGGCCTCGGGCTGCTCCACATATCGCAACTGGTTATCGATTGTAATCTCAGATAGGGGCACGTACTGATCATCTTTTACTAGACACTTCCGTAGATGACTGACATGGAAAGTATCGTGCACGCCGACCAACTCTGGAGGCAATCTTAGTCGATAGGCTTGATCCCAGACTCTGTCAACAATCTCGAACGGACAAATATATCGCGGACTCAGCTTCCCACGATGTCTGAATCGGATAGCCCGTTTCCACGGCAACACTTTCAGCAGAACCCAATCCCCAACACAGAATTCTAACTCTGTCAAACGACGGTCAACTTAGCTCTTCTGGCGACTCTCATATGCTCCCGAATCACGGCCACCTTATCACCAGTCTTTTGCAGTAGGTTCGGCTCGCTAATAGGTCGCTCACCGACCTCGCCCCAACACATAGGGGTCAGACACTTACGCCCATACAGTGCCACAAATGGAGCCATTTTGATCGTGGCGTGATAGCTGTTATTATACGCGAACTCGACTAACGGTAAATGCACATCCCAATTACCACTGAAGTCGATGGCATACGCTCGCAACATATCCTCGAGGGTCTGATTGGTACGCTCGGTCTGCCGGTTGGTCTGCGGTCTGTACGCCGTGCTCACCTGAACCCTGGTGCCCAATTCCCGCTGGAAGCTCTGCCAGAATCGAGACGTAAACCGAGTATCCCTATCGGACGTGATCGATCTCGAGATCTCATGCCGTGATAACACCTCATTAACCTACAATCTCGCTAACTGATCCATGGTGATAGTACCCCGAACGACTAATAAATGCGCACTCTTCGTTAGTCGATCCACTATTACCCAGATCATGTCATTCCCGCGAATCGTGCGTGGAAGTCTCACAATGAAATCCATTGTAATGTGGTACCACTTCCACTCGGGGATCTCTAATGGCTGAAGATGACCGTGCGGCTTCTGATGCTCTGTTTTAACCCTCAGACAGGTCATACACTGCTTTACATATCGGCCCACATCCCTTTTCATCCCCGACCACCAATAGAAGTCACGAAGGTCATGGTACATCTTAGTACTCCCTGGATGCACGGATAGTCTCGATCTGTGCGACATATCAAGAATTAACTGCCGTAGATTCCCAATCTCGGGACTCACACTCTATCATGAAACATATACCGCCCTCGATCGTCCCTGATCAACGTCTCAAGCTGCCCTGTCAAATGCTCCCGCTTCACATTATCACCCCGCAGGCCCTCCTGCTGCGCTAATCTCAGACTGTCTGTCAATGTCTAGGTAATCTCAAGCCTCGAGGACCTGGAAATCACAGTCTGGCCGCATGCCCTACGGCTCAGTGCATCAGCTTCCACCTTAGCCCGACCCGGGTGGTACTGAATCTCGCAATCGTAGTCCTTTAACAGCTCCAGACTACACCGCTATCGCATGTTCAACTCCTGGCTGAACAAATACTGAAGGTTCTTATGGTCGGTATACACAATGAACCGAGACCCATACAAATACTGCCGCCAAATCTTCAATGTGAACACGATGGCGTCTAACTCCAGATCATGCACTGTATGGTTCTTCTCGTAGGCCTTCAGCTGGCGCGAAGCATAGGTGATCACTTTCCCTCGTTGCATCAAAACATAGCCCAGCCCTGATCCCGAAGCATCACAATAGCCCACGAAGTCATCGGTACCCTATGGCAAAGCTAATACTGGAGCCTGACACAACCGGGTCTTCTTTTCTCTAAACGCACGTTCCTGATCCTCGTACCACTCAAACGGTATGGACTGCTGTGTCAATCTCGTCAACGGCAAGACAATCCTCGAAAAGCCCTGGATAAAGCGTCGATAGTGCCCGGTGAGTCCCAAAAAACTACGAATCTCTGGCACTGACTTCGTAGGCTCCTAACTCATCACTGCCTCAATCTTGGATGGATCTACTTTAATGCCCTCTGCACTGACCACATGCCCCAAAAACTGCAATTCACGTAACCAAAACTCACATTTGGAGAACTTCGTGTACAATTTCTCCCTGCACAGCATAGTCAAAACCTCTCGAAGGTGCTGCTCGTGGTCTCCCGCGCTCCGCGAATAGATCAAGATGTCATCGATGAAGACTATCACAAATATATCCAACATAGATCTACACACCTTGTTCATCATATCCATGAAAGTCGCGGGTGCGTTAGTCAATCCGAATGGCATCACAAGGAACTCGTAGTGCCCATAACGAGTCCGGAACTCTGTCTTCGGCACATCCTCGTCCCTAACCCTCAACTGAGGATACCCAGATTGCAAGTCTATCTTGGAGAAGAAGCTCGACCCCTGAAGCTGATCAAACAAATCGTCGATACATGGAAGCGGATAACGGTTTTTCATGGTCACTTTATTCAGCTCCCTGTAATCTATACACACCCGCATGCTGCCGTCCTTCTATTTCACAAACAACACTGGTGCTCCCCACGGTGACGAACTAGGACGGATAAATACAAGATCTAACAGCTCCTGTAACTGAGACATCAACTCCTCGCATCTTTGTCGGTGCCAGCCTATAAGGCATCTTAGCAATCGGCACCGCCCCTGGAACAAGATCTATGTGAAACTCCACTTGGCGATCTGGCGGTAACCCAGGCAACTCCTCTGGGAATACCTCGGGGAACTCACGAATCACAAGAATATCCTCTAGGGTCTTCTTTTCCATCCGCGCGTCAACCACGTAAGCTAAGAAGGTCTCGCATCCCATAGAGACATATCTCTTAGCCCTAGCCATTGACACAATCCCACTCCAAAATCAGTACATTATGGCCTCTTACAGACCTCATAGCCATTCTTCATGATTTCATAACATATAACACCAATTAAACCCTCAATTCAAAACTTCTTACCTTAATATCCTGAAGAACACCAAGAAGGGAGAAGAAGATCAGATTCAGCACCCCACTTCTTGAATTGGAAGGTTTAATGTTGCTGGAACTCACGCACATACACACACAGTGCATGTTGGTACACCCTGTGTGACGATAGCAGTCTAAGTGATCCTACATTGTGATTTTAACAAGTGTTTGTTATATATGTTTATATATGGTTGATATTTATTATTGTTTGTATGTTTGAACTTGATGTAACGTATTACAAGAAGTTCAAACATAAAGATCAAAGATAAAATCAATCATAAGGTAAAAACATAAGTTTCAATACTAAGTTGAGTATGTGAAATAGTAGATTCGAATTATATAAGGTTTGACATTCGAATCTGTGATAGATTCGAATGTGATCCAAGATTCGAATGTAGGCAGATTCGAGAGTGTCAATGAGGACAAACTCGAATGGGCCTTGGGCCGGATTCGAGTTTGGCCCATAACAGACTTGAATTAGCCTCTATAATTAGGGATAGACTCGATTAATTATTAGACTTTTTGCAGAATTCGACAGTGATTAAGCATTAAGCGATCTCGAGTTTATCATCAGTGTGAGTGCCGTTTCGGAGAGAATCAGTTCGTAGGTTCGTTCGTGTGTCGTTCGTTCAGCTTCTGATAGTCTCCGTGTTCCTGGTGAGTGTGGTTACCGTCTACCCGTTAACGAGGATTCCGCACTCGTTGACGGTTCCACGTCTAGATAGATCTGTGTTTGGTAGACCTTACAAGGGGTATCAGAGACTAAGGGGTGTTCTTGGTGTTCTTGGTGTTCATCTAGATACATTCTAGGTTTCTTGACGCTATTAGACGGTTTTTCTGTCAAGTCCGTGTTTTTCGAGCTTAGCAAATTCTTATCCGGGAAATACTTTGTGGTTTTTCACGTTTTTGATCGAAATCAATATTTTTCGTTGCAAAAATATTGATTTAATCTGCAAAACGTTAAAAAATCAAAGTATTAGCCGTTTTTCGAGTTTGCGGCGCTCGAATCTATTAGGGGTAATTAGGGTTACACTTAGTCTCGAGTCTAACCAAATCCGCTCCTTTCGAGTCTGATACAGAGTGTTTTCGAATCTAATTCGAGTTTGTGCTAGTGTCGAATAGGGTCTCGAGTCTGCTGACTTTCGAGTTTAATTCGAGTTTGGTCTAGTATCGAATAGGGTTCGAATCTGCTGTGTCTTCGAGTTTGTCTTGACCTTCGAATCTGAGGAATTTCGAATCTGTCATTAGTTTCGAATTTAATTGACTTACAACACTTAATCGAATTTAATCCCAAATAAATTGGAATCTAATTATATTTGAATCTACCTAGATTCGAAAGAATTAATTCAAATTAGTTTCGAATTAAATTAATTAAGTGCAATTCAATTACTTTCGAAAAGATGTCAAAACTTCAAAAATTCCTGGAAATGGACCACGAGGTCGGGAAGGCAAACACTCCGCCTAAGCTGATGAAACTCGAGGATTATTATTGGTGGAAAGATCGGTTTACTGATTTCGTGCGTTTTAATGATATGCGCATGTGGGTATGTATTGACGAAGGATACATTCCACCAATTTCTGAAGTTGAAGGCCGTCAGAGAGTCTTATCATACCAAATGATGAAGGAGGATGATAAGAAACTGTATGAAGCCGAGAACAAAGCGTTTTCGATAATTCGAATGGCGTTGCCTCAAGATATACTACACACATTTCGGACTCAAAAGACTTCTAAAGAATTTTGGGAGTCACTGGAGAAAAGGTGTGAGGGTAATCCAAGGGTACGAAGGAAGCGCACGGAATTATTGAAACAACAGTTTGCGATTTTCAAGGCGTTAAAGGATGAACAGCTGGATGATACCATCACTCGGTTCTATCATCTGTTGACGGAGCTTGAAAGTCACGGGATTGAGTATACTGACACCGACAAGAACAATAAGCTTCTTGATGCCTTACCAGCCAAATGGGCTATGTATGTGGCAATGATAAAGCTTAATGAGGATAAGTATTATACCTAATCTCTGGAGGATATCGTGGGAACGTTGCAGGCATATCATTTCGAGCTACTGAAGGCCGAAACGGATTACGAACAAGTCCAGAATCCAGCAATGTATTTTGGAAAATCAACAAAACCTTCAGCGACCGCCGACCTGAAGACTGTTACAGCGTTTTTCACCGGAGAAACGTCGTCACCAGCAGAGTCTGATGACACACTGAACAGAGCGTTCTTAGGATTAGGAAGATCGGAAGAACCTCAACCTCAAGCAACTCAGGAAACAACATCTCAGGGCTACTCGAAGATGCCCATGAGCGCAAAATCAGCGGAAGAACATTTGAATGTACTTGCTTCATTTGTGGCCGCGTACGGGAACTGCGTTCAGGGAAAGATAAACGATCCTGCTCTCTGGGATGAGGACTATGATTAGGTCGACCCTGACGATCTTGAGGAAATGGATCTTAAATGGAAACTGGCCATGGTAACCCAACGGGTTAAGAGATTCATCAAAAGAACTGGGAGGAATTTGACGATGAACAATAAGGGGATTGGATTTGATAAGTCCAACGTCAAGTGCTACAATTGTCAAGGTCTGGGACACTTCGCCAGAGAATGTCAAAGACCGAAGGTGGATACGTACCAAGGGCAGAGTCAGCATCAGGGACAATTTCAGAATCAGTCTCAACAACGATACCTTCCGAGTTAATCTGCTGGTCAAGCCAATCTAGCTGGTCTACTATCAAATGTCACATCAGACAGACAGCTGGATGGTACCTATGACTGGAGTTCACATCCAGAATCAAATGCTCGGGCTTTTATGGCTGAAGTCACGGAGACTGGGTGTGAAGGGGAAGAGCAGACCACAAGGGACAGCAGTCCGATGTGGGTGGAGAAGACGAATGATCAGACAGTTCTGGAGTTTGCCGCTCAGATGGCAACGTGGAATCTGATAACTCAAAGGTTAGTCTGACTTACTCTCTTTTTCATGAGTTATGTGCATTGTGTGTTACCTCTAATGATAGGTTAAATCTAGTCTTTGAATCACATAAAACCATAACTGCTCAAAATGAGTCACTGAAAACTGAAAACGCTAGCCTAACGATATTAAGCAAGATCTTAAAGAAAAACTTAAGGCTGATGCTCAAGATGTAATAGTTCTGAAAGACAAACTGAGTGAGCAGTGTGTTAGGTTAGTGCTTATGTATGAGCATGTAGAGGCCTTGACCAAAAATCTTAAGGACAAAGACATAGAGCTAGCTGAAACAAAGGTAAAGGTAGCCGAGGCAAATAGTAAGTTAGAAAAGTTTAGGAATTCAAGCCTGAACCTAGGGAAAGTTTTAGACGCCCAACGCCAGTCTAAAAAGCCTGTAGGTCTAGGATTTCACGAAATTCCTCCACCTTTTAATGCAAACTACGTGCCTCAACCTCAGGAGAAAACTGATAAATCAGTAGACTTAGAGGACCAACCTACACCGACACCAGAGCCTGTAATAAATAATACACCTAAGGCGACTGACACAACCGTCAAGGTTAAGAAAGTCAAATTTGTGTCTTCCTCCAGTGAAACACCTGCAGGAAAACATAAAATTGATTTTAATGATCAAGACGATGAACCAGTCGCAATAGATGTTCAACAGCACCAAGACACTAGTGAGACACCTAAGTCTAAGGGAACACACAAGAAATCCATAGATAAGATGTCTTGTTTCAGATGTCATGAAAAGGGGCATGTTGCTTCTCACTGTCCGCTTAGGAAAGCCGAAGTTACACCTAAGACAGTGAACCCAACACCTGTTAAGCCCTCAATAAATGTGGCGAGCACCAGTAGTTCTCAGAGTACCGAGAAAATTGTGCAGGCCGCACCAAAACAAGTTGTGAAACATACACCGGTAAAGGTTGGACCAAAGGAAGTGGTTAGGACAAATTCACCGAATCGTGTCATTAATCAATCTAGGTCAGCACCTCAACAAGTCTATAGGAGCACAACACCTAGCAGGGCACACACTCCAGTTAGGTCTCATACTCCTGCTAGACAATATGCACCGGTAAGAGCTCAGGGATCACAGTCTGAAATGCAATATAATTGGAATTATTCAAGAGCTCCACAACAAATGCCTACTCAAAGGCAAAGAGTGAATTTAAATCACTCGGCACCACAACAAACTCCTGTTCAACGACCCAAGTCACCTGAAAGGCGAGATGGGTATTTGAAAGAGTTTAAGTATGTGGACGAGAATGGTATAACCAAGTCAGTTATGGCTTGGGTTCCCCGTGATAACTAACCTATTTTCTTTCATGTGCAGGAGATTACCACAGGTCCAAACAACAAATGGTTCGTTGACCAGTGGATGCTCCAGGCACATGACAGGGGAAAGAAGTCTCCTTACAGACTTTAAGGGTGGGAATCGGGGATTTGTATCATTCGCGGGTAACAAAGGAGGAAACATCACGGATACCGGAGTGGTCACTAATGGGACGATCAAGTTGGACCAAGTTTATCACGTTGATAAACTGGTTCACAATCTCATTAGTGTATCTCAAATCTGTGATAAGAAGAATTCAGTGTTGTTCACTGACACTGAAGCGTTAGTGCTGAAACCGGGATTCAAGATTCCTGAAGAATGGGTATTGATGCGGGCGCCAAGGAAGAATGACTTGTACATGCTTGATACGAACAAGCCGAAGACTTCGATGGGGCCAATTTGTTTATTATCCAAAGCTTCGGAGACCGAATCGGTATTGTGGCACCGACGCATGGCTCACTTGCACCTAAGAAAAATGAACTACATAACGAACATTGGATTGGTGCAAGGTGTGCCTATGAAGAGCTTTCAGTTCGAGGACAAGTGTCTACCATGCAAGAAGGGCAAACAACGTAAGAAGACACACAAGTCCAAGACGCAGAACACCATAACCTCAACATTCGATTTGTTGCACATGGACCTTTTCGGACCAATCAACAAAAGGAGTATAGGAGGTAGTTGGTACTGTTTGGTTATCACTGACGATTACTCACGATTTTCTTGGGTTTTCTTTCTAGGTACAAAGGACGAGACGGCTTCCAAGCTCATCGGGTTCTTAGACCAAGTGGAGAATTCCTACGGAACAAGGGTTAAAACGATACGTAGTGATAATGGAACTGAGTTCAAAAACACTGTAATTGGTGTATATTGCCTATCAAAGGGCATAGTGCATCAATTCAGTGCACCATATGAGCCTCAACAAAATGGGGTGGCCGAACGTAAAAACAGGACACTGATTGAGGCAGCTAGGACTATGTTGTCGGATTCAAAGCTTACTACCATGTTTTGGGGGGAGGCAGTGAATACCGCATGTCACATTTTAAACAGGGTCCTAACTGTCAAATCATTAAACAAAACCTGTTATGAAATTTTGAATAAACGGCCACCTAATTTAACTGGCTTCGAACCGTTTGGGGTACCATGCACTTTATTGCGTACAAAACATCAACCGAAGTTTGGTGAAAAGGCTGACGAAGGATACTTCCTAGGTTATGTGCCGAACTCATCAAACAAACGGTTTTTTAACAAAACAAATGGTACAGTGGAGATTGTGTATAACATTGAAGTCACAAGTTATACACATGAACCCCAAACAGGTCCGGAATGGATATTTGACTATGATAAATTATTTGAGTCATTTAACATTCCTTTGGATGATAATGCAGGTACAATCGAAAAGGACATGGCGACGTTGCATCTGAATGACGATGGCCATACCTTTCCGAGGACTACGTTTGAATCCACATCCGAGCCTACTGCGACTGTAGATGGATCTCCAGAAGTTGCTGATCCAGAAGCACCTACCACTGAGAATCAGACTCAAGCAACAAGTTCCAACTCTGAGGAAAATGTCCATGAGGAGGAAAATGTAGAAACTGAGGCTGTTCCACCATTAGGTGAAATAGGATCTAACTTAGGAGATAATCTAAGGGTTGATGAGATAGAGACCTCTTGGATCAACAAGAACCATCCTTTAGAAAGCATCATAGGAAATCCTAACGAGGGTGTGAGGACTAGGAGTAGTTTAAATAACAACACTGTGTTGTTGTCGATGATAAATGACTCCGAGGCATATCACCAAACAAACGGGTTTTTAACAAAACAAATGGTACAGTGAAGATTGTGTATAACATTGAAGTCACAAGTTATACACATGAACCCCAAACAGGTCCAGAATGGATATTTGACTATGATAAATTATTTGAGTCATTTAACATTCCTTTGGATGATAATGCAGGTACAATCGAAAAGGACATGGCGACGTTGCATCTGAATGACGATGGCCATACCTTTCAGAGGACTACGTTTGAATCCACATCCGAGCCTACTGCGACTGTAGATGGATCTCAAGAAGTTGCTGATCCAGAAGCACCTACCACTGAGAATCAGACTCAAGCAACAAGTTCCAACTCTGAGGAAAATGTCCATGATGAGGAAAATGTAGAAACTGAGGCTGTTCCCCCATTAGGTGAAATAGGATCTAACTTAGGAGATAATCTAAGGGTTGATGAGATAGAGACCTCTAGGATCAACAAGAACCATCCTATAGAAAGCATCATAGGAAATCCTAACGAGGGTGTGAGGACTAGGAGTAGTTTAAATAACAACACTGTGTTGTTGTCGATGATAAATGACTCCGGGGCATATCACACATGTCTCTATTCTTGTTTCATATCGCAAGTAGAGCCTAAGAATGTGCAAATGGCACTTAAGGATAACTCCTGGGTTGAAGCGATGCAGGAAGAACTCTCGCAGTTTAGGAAACTAGAAGTGTGGGAGTTAGTTCCATTACCTCGAGGGGAAGTTGCCATAGGAACCAAATGGGTTTTTAAGTGCAAAATAGACGATCGGGGTATAGTCACGCGCAACAAGGCTAGGCTAGTTGTAAAGGGTTTCAACCAAGAGGAGGGAATCGATTACAACGAGGTATTTGCACCAGTAGCAAGGCTGGAAGCCATTAGGTTGTTTCTAGCTTTTGCCTCCTTCAAGGGCTTTAAGGTATATCAATTAGATGTTAAGAGTGCTTTCCTGTATGGGAAAGTGAAGGAGTTGGTGTATGTAGAACAACCGCCCGGATTTACAGATCCAAAATATCCTGATAGAGTTTATCGCTTAGATAAGGCTCTATATGGATTGCATCAGGCACCAAGGGCGTGGTATGAGACTCTATCCAACCATTTATTAGAGAACGGGTTTGAAAGGGGTAGGATAGATAGTACTTTGTTTGTTAAGAGGAAGGGAGAACATTTCATCTTGGTACAAGTGTACGTCGATGATATCATTTTTGGATCATCAGACGAACAGATGTGCAAAGAATTCGAGAAGGTGATGAAGTCGAAATTCGAGATGATCTTCAAATTTTGTATGCTCATAAGATTTCTAGTGACACTCATATGGATGGTGAGGCTAGGAAATATGAGAATGTAGTTAAAGTATGTGTTGAAAAAGGCTTGTATGCTGGAAGTAGTTTGAATAAATAATAAACGGAGTTCTTAATCAAATGTGTGAATTATTAGAAGCTATCGTCACTACTACAAATTGAAGCTAATGCAACACTTTTGATGCAACACTTTAAAAAATTGTTGCTTTTTTATTTAAGTTCACTCTAAAGCAACACATTGACTTTAAGTGTTGCATATAATGATTTAATACAACACTTTTTTTAAAGTGTTGCCATTTTTACTAAAAAAATGCAACAATTTTCTAAAGTGTTGCAATTTTTACTAAAAATTGCAACATTTGTCTAAAGTGTTGCATATTTAAAAAAAATGCAACACATTTTTAGAGTGTTGCATTTAAAATGAAAAAAATGCAACACATATTCAGAGTGTTGCATTTATAATAAAAAATGCAACACATTTTTAAAAACATATAACATTATTTAAGTGTTGCATTTATAATGAAAAAAATATGACATATTTTTAAATGTTTTGTTTTGTAATTTTGATTAAAAAAATACACACAAAAGTTCAATGTCTGATTTGTTAAGATTAATAAAATACAAGATTTGTAGTACATGTTTTATTTATTTATTTATTTTTTTTGCAATTAGAAAATTGGTTACAAATTTAAAATATCACAAGTATATATTAAAAGATTGATAGTTATATTAGATACATGTTGTAACATATGTAATTGATTATATGGTCGTACCTTAATAATCACGTAAAACTCATTGATACACCACATTTGATGTGTAGATTTCATCACTATTGAATTTTTTTGCAGATTTGACCAATATTTTATATTGTCACGTGATATACCTCTAGACAATGTCTTTTTATTGTCACCATAGAATTATTTATATCTTATAATTATTTGCGAATTAGGTTCATAAATTTTTATTTTTAAATAATTATGAAGCATGAATTAACAGAGTACGTTTGGTAGAGAGAAATGAAACTAAAACTAATTCTTTTGTTTGTTTTGGTCTGAGAATTAAAAATTAAAAAACAAAATAATTATTTTTCTATATTTTTATTTCTAAGAAATACAAAAAATTGAAAATTTCATTTTTAAAGGGATTTCCTTAAAAAAACACGGATTAATTGGATGTAATTAGGGGTGTGCAATATTTGGTTTGGACTCGAAGAAACCGAAAACCAAACCGCACCGAATTCGAATAAAACCAAACTGAATTTATAAAGTGGTTTTCGGTTTGGTTTGGTTCCAAACCGAATTTCATAATATGGTTTTCGGTTTGATGATCGGTTTTCCATTTTTCAGACCAAACCAAACCGAAAACTGAATTTGGTTTTTAATTAAAAAAATAAAAAAATAATATTATACAAATATACAAGTAAAAAAGAATAAATAATATAATGCATTTCAAGTTTCAACCCCCTCCACTCCACGTGCACCACCATCTGTTTCAACTTCTATGTCCGGCTATCCGCCTCCAACTCCAAAACCTAGCGTGCCGCCGCCGCCTGGCGCCTCCGGTCCGTGCCGCCGCCTTTGCCGGGTCGTTGTTTGTCGCCTGACGCCTGGTCGTCTCCTACTATCCTCTCGCCGTCGCCTGGTCGTCGCCTACTCTCCTCTCGCCATCGCCGCCGGTCATCTACCCCCACAGTCCACATGACCACACACGCTCGTCGACTGTCGTGCCTTCGTTCCGCCTTCGCCCCTCCCCGCCTCGTCTTACCTCACCGTATCATCTTCTTCTTCGACGAGTGACGACGAGGGTGAGTTTTTTTTTTTAAGTTCTTAGATCCTAACCAAATGTTTTTTCTTTTAGTTTTTGTTTCATATTTGAAGTAGAAATTGAATTGAAGTGGAGTTTTTGTTTCAGATTTGAAGTAGAGTTTTGTTTCACATGAAGTCGGTGTCTAATTTTGTGAAGAATCAGTTAGAACATTTTAGTCGTCTATGATAGTTTATGAGCAAGTGTTGCATGTAGCTGTAGTGATCAAACACTTTGGTAGTAGGATTTAGGGCATGAAACTGGCTTTGTAGCTCATTTTGCTCATAATTTGAGCTGGTTTGCTTCAATTATGATTTGGAACCATGCAATTGAAGTTCCTGGACATGCCTATGTTGTATGTACATATGTGTGCTGTCAAATGATATTGAGATAAAAGGATTATGCTCTAATGAAGGGATTTTAATTGGATGTAATTGAAGCTTGAGGTTTGCGGCAACGTCAGTGTTTAGCTTTCTGAATTTAGTGGTGATAATCGACTATTACATCTATTCTCAGGCTTATAACAAGAAAGTGTTTGGGAACAATTCCTTCCGTCCCAACGAAAGAGAAGTGATTAATGCGACAATGAGAGGAAATAACGTTTTTTTTTCTTATGCCAACTAGAGGTGGAAAGAGCCTGACATATCAGGTACCACATTCCATTTTCTACTTACTTTTTGTGCTTGTACACATAGTGTTTGAACTCTATGGCATTAGGTTTTCGGTAAAGAGAGAACTTACCAGCATCATTATATTAACTCGGCTCTGGTTCTATAAACTTTTGGCTTTTTAGAGCACCAACATTGCTCAAATTTTGTGCCTCTTACCATGACACGATGTGTTTGATTGTATGGTCAGGTCCTAACTTAACCTGCGGTTGGATTTTTTTTTCCTTAATATAATCTAACAAGCTTTGTTAATCAGTTGCCTAATGGTTTAGAGCCTGGTAAAAATGGAAGTCTACTTGTTACTCCAATGTAATAAGTTTAAATGTGTCTTGCACCGCCTCCTTGCAGCTGCCTGCTTTTATTAGTTCCGGTGTGACCTTGGTGATCTCGCCTCTTGTTTTTCTGATCCAAGACCAAATAATGCATTTATTGCAGGTATTTTTTTTTGCCAATTCTTTCATGAACATTTTACATTCGCCTGCATTGGGTTCCTTATAGTGGAAAATAGTCATATTGGAACTTTGCTTTTTTGGATACGCTATAGGCAAACATACCTGCTGCTTACTTAAGTGTGAGTATGGAGTAGACTGAGCAACAAGAGATTGTCAGAGTGTTTTGCTCAAGACATTATAATTACAAGTGTATGCCACCCAACAGAAAGTTGCAAAGTGAGTGCTTGTTTTTATTTCACATAGTTTCAGTATTGTGACCAACGTAAATATGTACCAGTGTGCAAGTCTTAATTGACTTGTATACTTCATTAATTTACTTTCCATTTACTTCTTCATTTGTAAATGGGCAACCAACTATCGGTTTCTCTTATCAAGAAATCAATTGTCACACAAATTTAAAAAGACTTACCATCAATTGATCCTGCCTTTCAATTTACTTCATTTTTTTATATCAACCGTAATAAAATTGCATACTTTTGAGGCTCCTTAAGGCTATATGGATATCCAGTTATCCACCATGGATTGATGTCATGACTAAACTAGATTTTGTTTGTTCTTTATTCCATTTGTATGGTTAGATCGATTAAACATTTAAACTATTGCACCTTTAATTAAAGTTGACAAATACTCATTGTCGTTTATGCAATTTCAGCAAAGTTGATTGCTATTCTAGGAAAATTTTTGGTGAAAAACCAGAAACTTATATATAGCTGCAGTTTTTTTTTGTCAAATTATGCTGGTCTAACGCTCTCTCTCTTATTGTTTTGCTACTACTTTATGTATAGTTTTTTTTGTCAAATTGCAAGACATACAAATTTCTATTCTTGGTTTATGGAAGGATTCGAGCACTGATGTAACACTCTCTATTCTCAGGTAATTCTAAACTTTAAATATGGTTAAATTACGTAAATAGAGTTTTCAAAATTGATGAAGTTAACAAAAGTCTCATATTTGGCTTTTAAAAGTCAAATATGAATAAATGAGACTTTAATATACCAAATCACGAAATAGCAATAAATGATGAAATATTTATATAAGTTTGATGTCTTTAAAGGATTTAGGATGTGTTGCAAAAAGAATCATCGAAATCCAACATCACATTAAAGTTCATTGCTATTTTAAACAAACTTTTGGTACTTTAATGCCCAAAATAATGAAATATCAATGAATGATGAAATATGTTGATATATTTGGTCTATTCTAAGGATTTTAGATTTGTTTCAAAAAGTATCGTCAAAATTGGACGTCAAACGAAAGTTTATTGCTATTTTATGCAAAGAATTGTAGTTTAACGAGTAAAAATACAAATTTACTGTGGGAAGTGTAATATTTTTATAGAAATGTTGTTTTTAGAAGATTTTTAAGGTGTTGTGAAAGTTTCATCGAAAACCGACTTAAATTGGAAGTTTGTTGCCATATTATGCAGTTTCAGGAAAGTTGATTGCTATTTTGGGCAGATTTTTTGTGAAAAGTGATCAACAGAAGGAGAGTTATGCATGATAAGCGGCGGTTTCATATGAAATAAACTACAAGAAGAGGAATTGAATATGCATTACCAAGATTGTAATTTATTTTTTTGTTGTATCGCTTATACATTTGATGATCGTTATTTTGGTTGTAGATGTTAATATACTTGAAATACTTTTTGATCTATATGTTATGAAATGATATTATTTTTGTTAAATTGAATTGTAAATAGAAAAACTATCACGAAACAATTAAATAAATATTTGTATTTGCATTAAATTTAAAAAAAATAATGAATGTGTTTCTTTTGTCTAAAAAATATTGCATTTATGTAATTAAAATCAATAATAAAGTGTTGCAATAGATTGATAATGATGTTGCATTTACATAATGACAACATTTAATAAGTGTTGCATTTGATAAGCAAAGTGTTGCTATAAGTTGGTAATGATAAATGAAATGTGTTGCTTTAGAGTATAAAAAGTGTTGCATTCAAAAGGTGTTGCATTTATAAAATAATGGCAACACGTTAAAAAGTGTTGCTTTAGAATATAAAAAGTGTTGCATTTAAAAAGTGTTGCATTTATAAAATAATGGCATCACTTTTGAAAAGTGTTGCATTATCCAGTGAAAGTGTCGCTTTAGACCTAAGGCGACGTTGGCTAAGGTGGCACTACATAAAGTGTCGCATTAGGTCTATAGCAACACTTTTAAGGCCTAACACAACGCTTTTCCTATGTTGCTTTAGGTTCATTTTGTTGTAGTGCGTCAAGGGGGAGTCTGTTGGTACACCCTGTGTGACGATATCAGTCTAAGTGATCCTACATTGTGATTTTAACAAGTGTTTGTTATATATGTTTATATATGGTTGATATTTATTATTGTTTGTATGTTTGAACTTGATGTAACATATTACAAGAAGTTCAAACATAAAGATCAAAGGTAAAATCAATCATAAGGTAAAAACATAAGTTTCAATACTAAGTTGAGTATGTGAAATAGTAGATTCGAATTATATAAGGTTTGACATTCGAATCTGTGATAGATTCGAATGTGATCCTAGATTCGAATGTAGGCAGATTCGAGAGTGTCAATGAGGACAAACTCGAATGGGCCTTGGGCCGGATTCGAGTTTGGCCCATAACAGACTCGAATTAGCCTCTATAATTAGGGATAGACTCGATTAATTATTAGACTTTTTGCAGAATTCGACAGTGATTAAGCATTAAGCGATCTCGAGTTTATCATCAGTGTGAGTGCCGTTTCGGAGAGGATCAGTTCGTAGGTTCGTTCGTGTGTCGTTCGTTCAGCTTCTGATAGTCTCCGTGTTCCTGGTGAGTGTGGTTACCGTCTACCCGTTAACGAGGATTCCGCACTCGTTGACGGTTCCGCGTCTAGATAGATCTGTGTTTGGTAGACCTTACAGTGCACACTTCAGGTTTCTAAAAGAGGAAAATGGAGGAAAAGAGGAGTACGCACGTATACTTTTTATTTTAGGCAACCCGGTACCCAATAACCCGAATCCGATATCCCATTTTCACTATTAATACCCTTTTAACCCATTTGATCCTGTGATCTCAAATACATAATTAATCCACTAAAAATATAATCCGTTGACAGGCAATCACAATCCCGACATGTATCAATCCACTATTCGGGATATAGTTGGACCAACCCAATATTAATAAAATGTTTATCCTCTAAAATAATTACACGTAGCAGGTCCAAAAGACGGATGTTACACCAGATTTTTTCGAGTAAGATTATAATTTCCTTTTTTTTCCAACAGTTTGACCAAAGATGCTCTCAAAGTAGAAAATATAGGACTATACCGCCAAATCACTAAACTGCTTGTATGAAACTGATCATCTAAAATTAATAAGTAAATCTCTAACTAAGATGTGTAACATCCGAAAACTAGTAGCTTGTACGTGATATTTATTTAGGGCTAAAGCTGTACAATAGCAGTATACTTTTTAATATGTATCGACATAGTACGTTTACTTTTTATATTGTTAATATGATACATTTACTTTTTTATGACTGGTTATTTCGTCTAGCTTTGCGCAGTTGTGGGAGAATCGTCGGCACGAACTTGTTCACCGTTGGATCTGCGTGAAATTCGAGGAGAAGCTTCACAACACATAGTTCTTCGATCTGGACGGTGGAGATCGTCATTGAAGATTTCTACAGAGGTCTGTAGGTGTTTGAAGTTGGCTGTGTTGTGTGATTTCTCCTATCAGGTTATTACAAGGAAGAGAGAGTGTATTTGATGCTTCAATTATGGAAATTTGAACATTAATAAGAAGAGAAATTCAACTCTTAACAAGTATAGTCAATAACCGGCCACCAAAGGTATCATATTGGTATGAAAAAATATTGCACACGTATCAAATTTGAACGATTCAGAAAGTACACGTGTAATATGAATAATTAAAATAGTACACGTACCATATCGATACATTTTAAAAAGTACACAACTATTCTACGGATTTAACCCTATTTATTTATTGTCTTTAATAATAAATCTGATGAGTTAGATGAGTTTAATTTGCCAAGTACATTTGAGTTGGTAAACTAGATTGCTATTACGTGTAAACACTGATCAGTTGTGATAATAATTGAATTAGTAATAATTGTGGAATTGACTTTGTTTTAATGAGTTAAATAACATTCTAAACCCGAATTATTATTTTGGGAATAATTGAGTTAACGAGTGTAAAATTAGTGGGTATTGAGCATTATACTCGTTTTAATTGGGTTCGGATGCGCAAACGTATATAATATTGACTTAATTGATAGCTTTGTTCATTTCCAAAACTCAAAGCAAGTGTGTGTCTGTGTATCTGGACACACACACACTCACACACACACACACACACACACACACACACACACAGAGAGAGAGAGAGAGAGAGAGAGAGGAGTGAGAAGTGGCCATAGCAAAGGGATCAAAGCTTCTACACTTTGATGGAACCATTGCTACCATCTTCATCTTCATTATATTCTTGATTAATCTAAGTAAAGAGGTTAGTAATTGTGGTGTAAATGAACTGATTGTTGTTAGCTGGGTTAAGGATTGTGGTGGGAGAATTATTACTCCCTAGAACCGGTAGAATCGAAGTATGGGAGTTAAACTCCCATGGATAACCTGAACATAGACCTTACTGCTTTGTTCATCGCGGCATCACGGTCGCGCTCCCCTGTTCGCGACCGCGACACGGTGAGTCGGTTAAAGTTGGTCTCTGGCGGTGGCACGTGACCGAGATGGAGATCACGGGCCGTATGAGCTCGGCCGCACTCAGATGAGTAGCACGGGGTCATCGCGAGGGCGCGATGGCTGTCCGCGATAGGGTGATTGCGACCGCGCTTTTGGGATTTGACGAGTTGACTTATGTTGAACCTGTAGAATTAGTAGTCTAGCTGTTATATGTTCGTTGAGTAGTAGTTACATTGCAATCATATTTATATGTTTCCAGGAATTGTAATTGAGCCTAGGAACGGTTTAACCATCGTAGATATCATGGTTATAGTTGTGCTCCAGGTGAGTTACTTACCTCCTTTTAGTAGATACACTAATCGTGTTTATAAATAGGTTGTTGTTTTACAATCTGGATCTCATAAGGATCCATTTATACATTGATTACATGTTAGCACACAACAAGCACGTGGATCATATGTTGAATTATTATACATAGAGTAGAGGCCTGTTGGGTCATTTCCAACTCAGAGGTCCTGGCCTAGCCACTAGCACAATACTTCGTGGAGTGGGCTACACAAGCTATTTCGGGTCGCTCCTGATGAGGCGTCGGGCTGTTGCTGCCGGCCGCATGTAGAGTTGGTTATATTGTTGTTGATATTGTGCTAACTATTTTACTGAAACTTATTTATCGTTGTTTAAATGTAACTCACCAGCTTTAAAGTTTATAGTTGTTTTAAATGTGTGTCTCAGGTACGAGACCAGAAGTTAGAGATACGTCGACCATCAGTCGAGACTTGCCACGTGGACAATAGTTAGTGACTACTTTAGTAAGTAGTCTTTTGTCATTTTATGGTTTGGCGTATCGACCAATCTATCTCCAGATGACTGTAAACCTTCACCTATTGTTGATGTTTAGATTATAGTAGCGGGGGTTGTTTCCCGTTCATCTGTGACTATGATGCTTACAATGGCTGTTTAGTAGTAATTAGCTGTTTATCCTTGATGATTATTACATTTTATTGGATGAGGTGGACTATAAGTCCTAAGTGGTATTAGTAAAAAAAAAGTAGGGTGTTACATAAAAAGAAAATCATCAATTAGAATGACTTTAAATGCAATTTTCTGACTACCAAACTCTCATGACTATTGAAATTACTTTGAAACTCAAGAAATGCCTTAGTTTTGGCATCTGAAATCTCTTATATATAGTATTAGCACTGGCACCAAACTAAGAAATGCTTGCATACTACTAGATTGATGTAACCTATCTGAGCAGTATCCTGAAAACGATTTTATCAAATGTAGCAAGTCCTAAATGTAACTATACAAAAGGGCAGAATAACAAACCCGTTGGCGTCTTCTTGAAGGTTTCTGTTAGGCACAAAAAGGCCTCAGTCAAACCTGTTCTACATCTAAGGGGGAGATTTTATAATCAAACCTGTTGATGCATTTGAAGGTTGAATTTAAGGCCTGTTATATGCCTTATTGAAACCTGAAAATGATTTGCAATATCAGTCTAAAGCTGTTCTATATGTTGCATGTGTTGCAACTAAGACAGTTTGTCCAAGCTGCTCTGTCTGCTGAACAGGCTGGACATAAACTGTCTACGCTGCTCTACACTGTTGAGCAGCTTGGGCATTTTTAAAGTATTCTGTTCTTTGTGAACAGAACCTGTTCTTTGTGAACAGGCTAAACACTTTATGGAATATGTTTCCAAGTCATCATGTATTGTTTTTGACTACAAGATCAGTTTACAAAGTCGAAGACAAAGTGGAAAACAGAACTGCTCAGCCTGCCCACGCTGTTCTGTAACATGAAGACAAAAGGATATTTGAAAAAGGGTGACAGACCTTTTTCTTATATCAAAATAGGCCTTTACAGGGAAGAAAGACGCAAAGTTGACATTCCTAATTTAGTTAAAGGCAATGCAACAGTAGACAAAGTAAAAAGACAAAAGTTCTGCACATATGAAGACAAGTTTGCTTTTCAGAAAAGTGCAGAAAAGGTTATGTTGTCTTTTCAACAAGACTTTTCCTTTTCATTTTGTCCAATGAAGATGTTTCTCTGAGATCCTCTAAGTGAGTATAAAAGGAAGCTTCTAAGGTCAGAAAGAAGTGTGAAGAAAGCTAAGTGCTTAAACCAAGAGTGAACATGCAAGTGTGATCTTCATGCATGCAAGTCTTCTGTAAACCAGCATCTGTGTGATTAAGCTGTTTTACCTAAGCTGTTCCTTAAGTCTTGTAAACACAGTGAGTGCTTCTTAGTGAGTGTATTCATTGTATACTAGTTCGAGTCTGTCTTAGACTAGTAAGCATACTGTTGTATCTGTCATCTCAGCTTGAACTCTTCCGCATTCAAGCTTGTTTGTAATTAACAAATTGTTGATAATACATACAAACATTGAGAAAAGAGTGTGTAGTTTTTAAATTGCTGTATTCACCCCCCTCTACAGCTTATAACTATATACTTTGGGAACCTCTCGGGACCTACAACTGGTATCAGAGCAGTTTAGAGTGTGTGTCATTCTAGATCTCTCATTCTCCCAAGTTTCCATGGACAACAGTGCTGTAAATTCTTCTTACTATGACAATGGCTCTATGGGCAAGCCTCAAAAATTTAATCATCAAAACTTCTCTGGTGAAGTGCAGAATGATGCTCTACTTAGAGAATCTGGATGTACAACTGCCAGAGATAGTGATGGAGTGTCCCTATGTGCCAACCTCTGTTACTACTATAACTCCAGCGGTTGAAGGAGCTGCCCCTGAAATCAGGACCTTTGAGAAAGCTAAAGCTCAATGGTCTGATGAAGACAAGAGATTGGTGGCTCTGGATGCAAAGGCCAGAAACAACCTGGTCATTTCTCTCCATGATGATGTGTTCAAGCAGGTGAAGAAAATGAAGACAGCAAAGGAGATGTGGGATACTTTGTGTACCGTCTATGATGGACCCACAATCACACTGGACAACAGGATCAACAATCTTGTTAGACAGTATGAACTCTTCTTTGCTAAACCAAAGGAGACTCTCACTGAAACCTACACCAGGTTCACTGCTCTAGTGAATGATCTCAAAGTTGTTGGGATCACCAAGGACAGTCTTACCCTGGTGAACAAATTTCTGGACATTTTACCTGAAGAGTGGAACTACTTCTCAACAATCCTAAGGAACTCAGGTACTATCAGAAGTATGGATCTAGTCAATCTGTATGGATCCTTACTGAATGATGAACAATCAAGGCAACAAAAGAGAAATGCCTTGGAAATGTCCAGAAAAGGTGCAGCCTTTGTGGCTAGTGTGAGACAGCCTGTAAATCAGGTGAGTGATGTGTTCATTCAACCTGATCTGCAGGATGATGAAAAGGAGGAGGTGTCAGACGAAGAAGATGCTGCAGATCTTGCTGAACAAGATGATGAGCAAATGATAGCCATGCTTGTCAAAAGGTTCAACAAGAAAAGGTTTGGAAGAAATATGCTGCAAGGAGGTTCAAGTGCTGGCAAAAAGAAGGCATTTGACAAATCCAAAGCTGAGTGCTTCAAGTGTGGCAAAACTGGTCACATAGCTGCTGACTGTGTGTCAAAAGCTGTTGGTCAGTCATCCAAACCCAACAAGACTAACAAGGATGATGGCTATAGGGTTAAGTACCTTATTGCCATGGCTAAGCTGAGGAAATTGGAAAACTCTGTGTCTTCCAATCGCCAAAAGGGACTCATGGCAGAGACATGTGACTGGGAGGAATCTGATTCATCATCTGATGAAGAAGATAATCAAGGTCTGATGGCCAACACTGATGTCCCATCAACAAGCAGTTTCAAACAGGATATGGCTGAAGCTGAAGCCTTCAGCAGCTTAGAGAACTGGAATCCTACAATGATGTATAAGGTACAAAACTTTGTGGCTTACAGTTCTGAAGAAAAAGTTAAAATGTTTGAATATATGCTTGTTGATCTCAAAGCTGCTGTTGAGAAGCATGATGCTTTATTATCTGAAATCTCTAAGCTTAAAGCTGATCTTAAAACTAAATCCAGTAAACTGGACAGTTTCCATAAGTTGGAAACTGAGCTTGATGAATTAAAACACGTCAACTCCATTTTACTGGAAGAAAAGAGAGAAATAGATATAAAGCATGCCAAGCTTCAAAAGATAGTTGACTCTTGGTGCCAATCTACACAAAAAGTCAGCCATTGTATAAGTCAATAGATTCCTGCACAAATCCAAGCCTATCTTGGAGGGGATCTTGACACAGCAGCTTCAATTGTTGAGATAAGTAATTTGAAAGAAGATTTATCCACTCTTGGTGAACTTCCAAATACATTCATTCAAAATGTGAATGGTAAACTAATCTCAACAAACAGGTTTGTCAGGCCTCAAAATACTGACAGCTTGTGTGAACTCAGCTCAAAAGCTGATGTTGGAGTTTGTTCTCCAAAACAGCCTGCTAAGTGCTTTGCTAGCTCACACAAGCAAAAGAAATGAAAACATGTTCAAACTGAAGCTGTGGATGCTAAACCTGTTGACAAAACAGGTTCTGAGTCCAAAGCTGTTGGTAAAAAGCATGTTAATCCTTTTGATGCTAAACACTTTGAAAATAAGTTTTCAAAAAGTAAGCAGCCTGTTTTCAACAAGGGTAAGTCTCATGTTGAAAACAAAACTGCTGTGATTTCAAATAAGTTTTCAAATCATAGTGGTAAATTGGTTTTAAATGAAAATAAGTTTTTCAAAACCAAACACAGTGAGTATGCTGATAGGCAGCATAAATCACAATCCAGTAGGGGCAAAGGAAAAGCCATTGCTCAAACTGAGACAACTGGGAATAAGTT
>JAANYP010007376.1:0-10065 GCA_020465985.1 Centrapalus pauciflorus | reverse complement strand
CCAACCGTCTCCAACAACGACGGTTCTCCAACAAGACCAACAATCAACTCCGATATGACACTGGTCCTCGGAGGTACTCCGATGATAGAAGGGATGACAGACGCGATGACTATCGCAGGGACGACTACCGCAGAAATGATAGAGACGATCGCCGGTATGATGACAGACGCGACTATCGCGATGATCGCCGTTATGACAGGCGTGACGAAAGGCGAGATGACAGGAGAGAGGAAAGGAGAGAGGACAGGCAGGACGATCGTAGGGATGATCGTCGGGATGACCGCCGGGAAAGGAGGCGTGATGATAGCCGTGAGCACCGCCGGGCCGACAAGAGGCCGGCGGAAAGAAGAGAGGAGAAGCCAAGAGCAGACGAGCCAAAGGCTACTGATGAACGTCTCTGCTACAAATGTGGCAAACCGGGCCACTTTGCTAGGGAATGCAAGAACAATTTTGAGAGAGACGTTGCATATTACGAAAGAAAGCTCGAGGCTGCAAAGAAGAAGTCGGATGCATTGGCCCTCGTTGCCCAGGAGGATTACTGGGATGCTGAAGATTCTGACGACGAGGATGACAATGGCAAAAATTGCTATATGGTTGATCGTCAGGGGTTGGAGATTTGTGCTGATGTCACTGCTGCAAATTCAGACACTGCTGCTGAGGGGAAGACAATGAAACATCCACCAGCATGTCTGATGGCTACAACCGACGATCCCGAATGCTCCACATCCGGCTCAGAGTCCAGTGAGGTATATTCCTATTACATTCCTGCACATGTAAATAAATTATTTGTAGATAATGAATGTACACTACACACACAAATACTTGATCTACAAGATAGATTAAAAGCTGAAACTGCGAAGTGTGTACAGGCTGAACATCAAGCTCATATTTTGAAAGAATCATCTGAATTATATCATGCAAAATGGTTAACTAATCATAATGTTATAAAACAGATGTTGATAGAAAAAGTAGATGTTCAGGATAGGAATATATACCTTGAATCTTGCATGGAAACGCTTTCAAAAGAAAAACTCTCTTTAAAAGAAGAAATTTCTGTTCTTAAAAAACAATTAGATGTGGTAAATATGGAAAATATAGACAGTTTAGAAAAATACAAAATGATTGAAGAAGAAAGGATAAGTTTGTACGCAAGAATAAAGACCCTTGACGATGCATTTTTGAAAAGGGGTCAAACAGAACAAACTATCCATTTAAATCAGCCCAAAGAAACTAGGTTTTACCATTCTAAACAGGGAATTGGTTTTAAAAAATCCTAAATATTTGGAAAAAGCACAAAATGTCTTACCTGTATTTTATGACATGAATTATATGGGAGCCGGTATTAAATCTTTCTTTTTTGAGTCATCAAAAGAAGTTTTAAACCAAGAAAATGAGAAACGTGTTGCGCGTAAAGATAAAGAAATTTCTTTTCATTATGAAGAACTTAACGAGAGTTATTCTTCTAGAGTACCCACTTTAGAGGAAGATCTCTCGTCAACTTATTCAAAAACTGAATTGAACACTGAAACTGAAAAATCAACTCCTCAACTTTATATTCCTGCAAAAGTTCTTCAACAACAAATCATTGTTTTAGAAAAGGAATTGAAGTCGTCTCAAGAAAAAGCACTTGATCTTCAAGATGCTCTTTTTAAGAGAGAAGAAGAATTGATAAATCAATCTTTTCAACAAACTGTGGAAGTCACTGTCTACAGAGAAAATTTTGAAATAGTTTCACATCGATTGAAAGATCTTTCAAAACAACAAACACTTTCTCATTCTCTAAAAATTCCATGTATGTCATCAGATAAAGGTAAGGCTACAGCTGAAACTTCTTCTATCTTTGTCAAAGGTGAGTGCACAAATGCTTTCAAGAATGAGGTTTCTAAAAAGACTCAGATAAGATCCAAGTCTTTTAAGAAACCCACTCACCTCCAAAAAGAAAAGTCTGTCAAGTCTAAATCTTCCATGCTTACTGACTCTAATCGTTTTGTTCCTACAGATCATATAAGGAGAGTCCCAAAAACCACCATGCAGGATTTTTCAAGTTTTTTTGTGAAGAAGGCTTTAATGCCAAGTGAATTTGTTACTAGAGATAGGATGTCTGTAATCTCTAAAGACAATTTGTGTAACAAAGTGTGTGACAATGTTTGTAATGATGTACCGAATTCTACTATTCCGTTAAAGTACTCTTTCAAGGATTTGTTTAATCTATGTCCAACTAAATATAGACGACAGGTTCCTGAAATGAATGCTTTTGTGCCGTATCCTGTTAAACGTATTCGGAAAAAGAAAACTAAAAATAGTGCATCATCGGCCACAAACAAAGTTGAGATATGTCCGTTGCCAAGGCCCAAAACCAAAGCAACGGTCAAAAAGGTATCAACAAGACAAAAATCGAAGGCAATTTCAGCGCCTAAGGTTCCAAAACCCAATAAATCCAATCTTCAATGGATTCCAAAGGGTTGTGCATCTGGACCACACACAAATGCTAGTTGGGTTTCTAAATCTTTACACGTGCAATATAAATCTGGAAATCCTAACAAAAAGGGACCCATATTGAGGTGGGTACCCAAGGTTGTGTGATCTTAATGCAGATGGTTCTTGGTTACTTCTGATCAAGACCCGTGCTTCAAAGAAATGGCTTCGAGTTACCTTAGACTAGGACCCGTTCTTTTGCTTGTCGGTTGTGCTTAAACCGACACGTTTGGCTTCTGTGCACACAGCCCAGGACCCGGTCTTAACTCATCATGTTTTCTGAACATCTCGGTTCAGAACACGGTTTGATTGTGAATTAAAAATGGATGTGTTTGAATACATATAGTTTTCATTATATGAATTTATGTGTTTTTCAGGCTATGTCCATTTGGTATATGGATTCGGGTTGCTCCAAGCATATGACAGGAAGAAGAGAATTGCTGTCCAACGTTGTTGAACAGTACTGCGGAACTGTGAAATTCAGGAACAACCATCAGGCTCAAATAAAAGGATACGGGGACTTAGTTCTAAATAATCTGGTCATCAAGGACGTTGACTATGTTGAAGGGTTATCTCATAATCTTTTTAGCATAGGACAGCTCTGCGACAAAGGACTAGAAGTAACATTTAGGGCTAAGAACTGCAGTGTTAAGAACATAGATGGAAAAGAAATCTTGACTGGTTCCCGAAAATCTAACCTTTACAAAATTGACGTATCTAAGATTGTGGTGAAGGATAACATTTGCCTACTATCAAAAGCCTCGTCAAAAGACTCTTGGTTGTGGCATCGAAGATTATCCCATTTGAATTTTGATAACATAAACAAGCTGGCTGCGAAGCAATTGGTCAAAGGACTTCCTGAGTTGCGCTACGAAAAGGACCATCTTTGCGGAGCATGTGAGAAAGGAAAAATGAAACGATCATCTCACAAACCAAAGCCCGAACCATCATCAAAAAGAGTTTTGGAGTTACTTCATATGGATTTATGCGGACCGATGAGAACTCAAAGCATAAATGGAAAACGATATGTGTTGGTTATCGTTGATGATTATTCTCGATATACCTGGGTCAGGTTCTTGCGTTCCAAGGACGAGACAGCTCAAGAAATCATTGATTTTATCAAAAGTGTCGAGACCCAACAGCAGCTGTCAGTACAATCAATCAGATCAGATAACGGCACGGAGTTCAAGAACTCGGTAGTAGAGGCCTTCCTTCGATCCAAGGGGATTCAGCATCAATACTCTGCTGCTAGAACACCTCAACAAAACGGGATCGTGGAAAGGCGTAACCGTACGCTAGTAGAAGCCGCTCGTACAATGCTCACATACTCAAAGCTACCTCCGTTCTTGTGGGCCGAAGCCGTATCAACAGCATGCTATACACAGAATCGCTCCATCATTCATAAGCGCTTTAACAAAACTCCATACCAACTCTTTTTGAATAAAGTACCATTTATCAAGTACTTACGTGTATTTGGTTGCAGGTGCTATGTGCTGAACGACAAAGACAACCTCGGGAAGTTTAACGAAAAGGCGGATGAAGCGATCTTCATTGGATACTCATCCAACTCGAAGGCGTATCGCGCATTCAATACCCGAACCAGAACAGTCAATGAAAGTGTGCACGTCACATTTGATGAGTTGGCTGAACTGGCACCCGAAGTTGATCAATCAGGACCACGCATTACTCAAATGCCTCGAGACTCTTCAAATAACCCCATTTCTTTTTCTTCTTCTGATTTGGTTAATTTATTTGATCCTTTTTATGTTGAATTTTTCAGTCCTAACGCTAGTGTGTCTAATGTTGTGAATAATGTAGGTGATCCTTCCAGTTCAACTGCACCGCAAAGTTTCTCCGCTCCATCTTCTTCAACGTACCCTCATCCATCCACCTCATCCACCGACACATCCGCAGTTGAATCTACTCCTATAATACCCTCACATATAATACCAACAATTCTTCCTTCACCTGATCACTCGGGAATCGAACCTGAACCAGTGGTACCTTCATTTGAAACCATTGACCATGAATCTTCATCCATCCCCACATTAACCACAGAGGTTCCATCCCGAGCACCCCTTCCACACGAGATCAAATGGACCCGCAGTCACCCAACAGAACAAATCATTGGTGACGTAACGACAGGAGTCCAAACTCGTAGGGCATCTGCTAATGAATGTCTCTACACTTCATTCTTAAGTATGATAGAGCCCGCTCGTGTGGATGAAGCCCTGACAGATCCGGATTGGATAGTTGCAATGCAAGAGGAACTCAACCAGTTTGAACAGCTAAGAGTATGGCGGTTAGTTCCCAAGACAAAAGACCGTACAATCATCGGAACAAAGTGGATCTTCAAGAACAAACGAGATGAAAACGGCATTGTGATAAGGAACAAAGCAAGACTTGTTGCCAAAGGCTACCGACAACAAGAAGTGATAGATTATGACGAGACCTTCGCTCCCGTTGCACGGATTGAAGCAATCAGAATCTTCTTGGCGTATGCGGCACACAAAGACTTCAAAGTGTACCAAATGGACGTCAAGACTGCCTTTCTGAACGGTGAACTTAACGAGGAAGTGTATGTTGAACAACCACAAGGCTTTGTTGATGCACATAAACCTGACCATGTTTATGTGCTAGATAAGGCCCTCTATGGTTTAAAACAAGCACCTCGAGCATGGTATGATAGTCTTTCGAATTTCCTTATTTCTGCCGGTTTCTATAAAGGTGTGGTGGACACAACTCTGTTCACTAAAAGGGAAGGCCCTCACATAATGCTAGTACAGATTTATGTTGACGATATTATATTTGGATCTACTGACAATAATTTCTGTAAGGATTTTTCAGCCCTAATGGAGTCTCGGTTTGAGATGAGTATGATGGGGGAAATGAACTTTTTCCTCGGATTACAAGTCAAACAACTTGAGGATGGGATTTTTGTGAACCAGTCGAAATATACTCTTGACATTCTAAAGAAGTATAAGTTAGACTCTTGCACGAGTATCGCAACTCCCATGGCCTCCAACTGTAAGTTAGACACCGATCCTTCTGGGAAAAGTGTCGATAATACAACTTACAGAGGGATGATAGGATCCTTACTGTACTTGACTGCCAGTAGACCGGATATAGTGTTTTCAACATGTCTTTGTGCTAGATTTCAGGCCGACCCAAAAGAATCACACCTAACTGCGGTAAAACGCATTTTTCGTTATCTTAAGGGTACACCCGAACTTGGTCTATGGTATCCAAAGGGAACCGATTTCGATCTTACCGCGTTTTCAGATACTGATTTTGCAGGTTGTAGAGTGGACAAAAAAAGCACATCGGGAGGAATACAGTTCTTAGGCGATAGACCCGTGAGTTGGTCTTCCAAAAAGCAGAATTGTGTATCCACATCCACAGCTGAGGCTGAGTATGTAGCAGCTGCAAGCTGTTGCTCTCAAGTGCTGTGGATGAGAACACAATTACGTGATTATGGGTTTTCACTCACCAATATCCCTATTTACTGTGATTCTCGAAGTGCAATGGCCATCTCTTGCAATCCCGTGCAGCACTCTCGAACAAAACACATAGATATCAGGTATCATTTTATTAAAGATCACGTGGAAAAGGGAACCATTGAGTTGTATTTTGTTGGCACGGAATACCAACTAGCGGATATATTTACTAAAGCTTTAGACGAACCTCGTTTTCGGTTTTTAGTATCTCATATCGGCATGTTGAATCCACCTTCCAATTAAATATCAGATATTGTCTTAAATAATTCTATTTCAATCTATCATGATTGAAATTCCTTTATTTTAGAAAATAACTGTTATTTAAATTTAAGGTTTATGTCACAAAATTAAAACTCATTATTTCCTTATCTGCGCATATTTTTAATAATTAATGATCCTGATAAATTGCTGTGTGAATTGTTCATCATGGAGTGGGATGCAAACAATATCCAGGTTTGTCGGTACTAGTAATGCTCAAAAGAAGGGTTGTCGTGAATTAAATCTGAAAAGGAAAAAGGATCGGTATTTATTTGAGGGGGAGTAGAATTAGGATTTTAAATTTTATAATTTTGTGTTTCTTTTTTCCTTTATGGTTAAATTTTTTTTTATTTTTAGGTTAGTCATAATTTTAATTTTAGGTTAGTCTTAACTTTAATTTAATTTTAAGTTTTAAATTTAATTGGTCAGAAAATCACAAAAAGATTTTAAATTTCAAAATTATCAAAAAGCCAAAAAGATTTTAGGTTACTTAATTTCATTTTAACTTCAAAACTAAAGAAAATACCAAAAATATTTTCATTTTTTGTTTGGGCCAAAATTTTTCTTTGTTTTGTTTAATTCCACAAAAGCACATTTTAGTTTAAAATTTATGTGTGTGTGTTGAGTCTAAACCGGCGGCCCATCTTCCATTTGGGGCGCGGATCTTAGACCCGACCCATGACCCGCGCGAGTTTATATAATGGGTCGGTCAACTGGTCAACTCATCTTCCTTCACTTTCAAGAGATCTCTCATCTTCTTCCTCTCTCTCCGTCGAACACCACCGCCCAACTCCACCATTACCGCCGATTTCAAGCTTTATCTCAACCATTTTCTTTCGGTTTTCTTGCTTTATTCATCATCTGCATCATCAGGTAACACTTCTTTACATTTATTTCAGTCTTTAACTTAGTATTTTACTTGTTTGATTTTCAAAATATTTCCATTTTTTCACTTCGGTTTTTGCTCATTTTCGATAGTTTAAAGTGTTATTTCTTCTTAGTTGTAGTTAGATAAAATGTTCCTTAGGTTATTTCAGTATAGGATCTGTAATTTCATGCATTTTCAGTAGGATTTTAACTGTTCACGTTTATTTTTGCATGAACATTAACTGCACTCATGCAGTTTCGGATGTCCGAATTCGGACCACCACCCGAATTCGGATGTCCGACTTGGTATATTTTCAATATTTTTCAAAGTATAACATCACACTTCGGACCTCTGTTGATCCGAATTCGTTTCACTGTTGACCCGAATTCGGACCATCACTTCAGGGTCAAAATTTTCAAAATTTTGTCTAAGTATGTTCATTCTATGCATCCGAATTCGGATGATACCCGGATTCGGTCCTCATCCGAATTCCAGGTACCATCCGAAGTTGGTCATTTCATTTCATTGCATGCATTTTTCACAAGTCATGATCCGAATTTCGGACCAAGTTTACACCACATCCGAATTCGGTCCACCATCCTATCCTTACATGATCTTAACTTCGGACCACCATCCGAATTCGGTCCCCATATTCCACACCATCCGAATTCAGTCCCCACTCACATCATTCATGCATCATTCCATTTCGGATTGATCCGAATTCGATAACACTGTTCATCCGAATTCGGACCATCCGAAATCCAACACTTAGGATATTTTTTAATTTTTCAACTTTCATGTTTTACACTTAAAGCATTTTCATATAAATCAAAAAAAAAAAAACAAAAATAGTTCCATCCAAGTGCATCATTGATTAGAGTTAGGTTCAGTGTTTGAGTGAAACGGTCTCATCTAACATCGGTCTCTTAACGATTGACTTTGGACTTTGTTAGTAGAATTTTATTCTACTAATAAAGACCCGATGATAAACAGATCAGACAATTTCTATTTCACACTCATCTAGACTTCACATCAATGCTTTATCATATCGAGTCTTATGATTCTAACTGTGTTGCACTTTGCAAGAAAATGGACCCCACAATCGTTCTTACCATTTCCCATCCGCCAATCCCGAATAATAACGCTCAGTTACCCGAAGAAGCCATCTTGCCGAGCGCCGAGTTTGTCGAGTTTATCCCCCATAACTGGCAACTCGACGTCTCTATCCTTCCAAAAGAATCCCAAACCCTAGCATTTGACATTCTCACCCGCCATCCCATATATTATGCCCTTTCCACAGCCATCGCCATTCCCCAGATTTACCTACAACAATTCTGGAACAGGCTACAATTCTTAACCGACCCCGAACCTCACTTCACCTCCACCATTGACTGCGTTCCAGTCAAAGTCACAACCACAGCCATTCGTCACATCCTTCGTTTTCCCATCCAAGACTACATTCCCTCCATTGACTCGTTCGATCCAAACCCATCCGTCTCAGAAGCCCTTTCTGAAATTCAAAACCTAGGGTATGACGGATCCCTTACCAAACCATCTGACTTTCGCACCAAGAACCTTCAGTCCCACTGGAGAATTCTCTTCGATGTACTCAACAAGTGCCTGACAGCCAAACATTCGGGTCATGACTCAGCATCGGCCCAGGTTTTAGCCATGTTCGCTGGCTTTGCCTACGACCGACACGTGGACTATGCGGCTTTCATCTTTGAAGAATTAAGAAGAGTCCACGTGGAAAGGAGCACGAAGAAAGGACGCAAGTATGTCCCCTATCAACGATTCCTTCAGCTCATCATACAATACGCCATGGATCAGGACGAAGACATTCATGAGCGTCCAGAAGCTGATGTCTATCCAACCGTCGCTATCCAGAAACTGACTTTGCCAAAAGGGGCACCAACAGTACAGGTAATGAAGATTCCATTATCAACTCTGACAAGGTCGAGGGGTACAGATCGGGTAAGGGACTATATGAGAGAAAATTATCCGGATGAGTCTCAGTCTGAATCGACTGAGACTAACCAGTCCGACGGTGAGCAACATGAGAGTGAGAACGAGGGAGAAAGGATGGAAGTACAACAATCACTGGGTTATGGTGAGAGGGAGGCTGAGAGTGTAAGGGAGGGAGCCGTAGGTGAGACGGCAGAGACGGCGGATTCTGAACGAACCGTCTCTGGCGTAAGGCCGAGGGATACGCAATCTGAGGGTGAACCAAGCCCTATCAGCCGGACACCACTTCATAAGACCGTTAGTCCAGCGGTCGCCACAACCCCAACCATCCACTTGGTTTCCCCTCAAAGGGAAACCACTTCATTACACGGGGATCTTCCACATACGCCATCGCCCTCTCATTCGGAGAGTGGCGGTGTTGAAAGAGGTCACACTCCTCCCCACGTGACCGAACTTCCTTCGCCCACGATTCCATCCCCACAAACAGACACCGTGCACGATGCCTCTGTGGCATCCCCAAGAGCTGCCTCTGTGGCAGCTCCGGAAACTTCCAGATCTGAGCATCCCGTAGTGGAGCCAGAGATGACGGAAGGAAGACCGGGAGTGGCTCAATCTACGCCGTCCACTTCCGGCCATCTCCCCATCAATTTGGAGATGTTAACGGCAGCCTTGCGTGCTGCCGGCGTTATCACCCGGGCTGACCTTGACGCCCAAAGGGAGGCAGCCGAGGAACGACATACAGCCCTTCTTTCTCTTATAAAGGGTAAGGGTGTCGCCTCCGAAGCCGGCCCCTCACAAGGATCCCACTCAGTCCAACTACAAATGGCGGAGCTCTCTGACAAACTGGACGCACTCAATCGCCTAATCCTTCAGGTCCAGGAGCAGCTAAATTCCAGGATGGATCGCCTCGATTCGGCAGTTATTGATCTCCAATGCCGCGCTCAGGCCGAAACCCTCAAAAGAAAACATGACGACCAGGACGACCCTGATCGTCATGAGGGG
>JAANYP010007374.1:0-20252 GCA_020465985.1 Centrapalus pauciflorus | reverse complement strand
CGTTACTTTCAGGGACCAAAATGTTACAACTTTTCGATTTTAGGGACTTGTGGTGTAATAAAATTATTTAGGGACTAAAACCGTAATTTCATATAAACCATAGGGACCATCTATGTAATTTAGTCTATATTTTTTATTTAAAATATTTTTTATCGGAAACAATACCGGTGACTCTATTAGCGGCGACATCAATAGCGGCGAAATTTAATTTGACCAATAGCAGTCATACGACCGGGACAATAGCGGCAACTTGTCGCCCCTAATACCCTTAATTCAGTGGTTACGTATGAAGTATTGTAATCGTTTACTAATTTACATATGATGTTGGTAGTAACATATATATCTTCATTGTTTTCCTAATTTTTTTTGTCTAATTGATCCTGCTTATTATTTTTCCAATAAATATAAATTTTTTATTTTTAATTTCTAGTTTATAAAACCATTAAATATATAAATTTCATTTTCATATTAAAAAATATGACTATGTACTTTGAATTAATTAAACAATATATTTGATTAATTAATAATACCAAGTCATGATCGATGGTGCGTGCAATATCAAATGAAATTTAATGAGGTTTATGAAATGAAATAATTAGTATTATCAAACACTATAAACATTATAAATCTGCTTTAATTAATAGTCCAAATTTAAATCATCTGATTCTTTGATATAAATGGAGATTTGTTCATATTCAGAATATTATTAGTGCCAATTTATTGTATCAACATTGTTATTGTTATAACTAACATTAGACATTGTAAAACGCACCGTATTGGTGCTATACGGTGTCGTTTTGTTAATTTCAATAATTTACAAAATCAGCCCCTGTAGTTTGTATTAAATTTTGGATTTGGTCCATATATTTTTGATTTATCAAAATTAATTATTATTATCAAGGTTTACAACTTTACATTCAACATTGTTTCTTATCTATTAACTTTAACTAAAAATTGTTTATATTTTTTACCATTCTAATTAAAAATTATTAACAACTCCTTATTCTACTAAAACAAATAGGTATAAAAATATAATAAAATATTAATATATTTAATCAATTAAAAAATATTTCGAATTAATTTGGTTTGTCGTTTTTCCATTTCGTTAACTTGGAAATCGAAATGGTACATCCTTTTTCTACTAAAACATTAAAAATTAGATTGTTTGGTTGTTTTTTTACTTTTGGTTAAATCAAAAATCAAAATGGTTATTCGTTTTATCCGTCCAAACTACTTAAATTTGATTGTTTTTTTCCTATTTGGTAAGCCATTTCGCTGGAAAAATTGAAATATTCGTTGTTTCAATTTTAAATATTTTCGCTCGAAAAAACAACGAACCATTTCGGTTTTAAATTTAATCAAACGAAAGAAACAACCACTTAATTTAATTATTAATATTTTTGCTCAGAAAAAATGGTGAACCATATTAAATTTAAATGAATGAAACTAACACCGACTGATTTAACTTTAAATGTTTTCGCTCGGAAAAAAATAAAGAACTTTGATTTTTAATTTAACCAAACGGGAAATCAACTAATCCATCTATAAATTTTTCCGATAAGAAAAAATGACGAATTATTATATCACTTTTTAATTTTTTAACGGGAAACAATGAAATTTTTTAAAGCTTAATAATTATTGAGTTCAATATTTTTTATGTTTTTATATTTGTAAATAAAAGTATTCAGTTTGTACATCAACTTCTTCAATATTTAACCAAATATTGATTAAATATTTAAATAATGAAAATTTCTGCTTCCACCTCAACTTGAAAAATTAAATAACAGTGATTCATTTTGTTTTGTGTTTGCTTTTTGCCTTTTGTCTCACAAGATGTATATAAAACATCAACTTTTGTTATTCATTTTACTTTTTACCAATAAAATCAACATGCTTTTCGTATTTTTGCGGTATAGCCTATTCGTTTTACTTTTTACCAATAAAATCTGTTAGTTATTTGTTTGTTTTTGATTTTTGGAATTATTCATTTTTGACGAAAAAAAATCATTAAATTTGAGGGCTTTTCGTGGCATGTTTGTATTTTTGTGAAAAATATGGGACCGATTATGAAAAAAAAAACAATTTTTTTTCCGAATACCTAAAAGAAAACAATAACATGAGGACTTTATTGGTAAAAAATAACATTGAGGGACGAAACCATTTGCATATAAAACCCTAAAAAAACAATATACTTTAAACATCAATAATTTAATCATACCAAATTTGTAAAAAAAAAAAACATGTAACCCACTAATGCTTAAATACACAAATGTAGTTACGTTGTTGTCATCATTAAATTATATTCTATTTCTTAACATCATATTTTAACTTTAGCGATAAAAACTACATATTTTTACGGATACCCACAGCAACGCGTGGGCAACCACAACACTAGTTATCTAACAAACACACACTAGCTACGATGATACAATCATTTTCTATTGCTATTGATTTGAATAATAGACTATTCAGACTAGTTATTAAAGGGTTTTAATTAAAGATTCCCATACACACATATAAATGAGATCCTATTGTAAATTAAACATTCGTTAGAACTATGAGAAATATTAAATCAAATAATAAATATGTTGAATCAATGTGTTATTACGTGATTCAACAAAAATATTGAATTAAAAAAATGACCACTTTGTGTTTGATTGTTGAATCACGAATTAACACATTGATTTAACACATATGTTATTTGATTAACTAATTTGTATATTGATTCACTAAGTTGTAAATGATCAAATAAGTGTTGTGAATGATCATTACAAGTTAAGTGTTGTGAATGATCAAAAAAATGTTGTGAATGATAAAAAATGTGGTGAATGATCAAATAAGTGTTATGAATGATCAAAAAATACCGTAAATGGTCAAATAATTCTTGTAAATGATCAAATAAGTGTTGTGAATGATCAAATAAGTAAAGAAGAATTGTATATAGTCAAATAAGTCTTTTGAATGATCAAATAAGGAAGAATTGTGAATGATCAAATAAGTATAGAATAATTGTAGATAGTCAAATATTTTATGTGAATGATCAAATAATTCTTGTAAGTGATCAAATAAGTGTTGAAGAATTGTGAATGGTCAAATAAATATTGTGAATAATCAAATAAGTGTTGTGAACGATCAATTAAGTGTAGAAAGATTTATAAATAGTCAAATAATTCTTGTGAATGATCAAATAAGTGTTGTTAATGGTCAAATATATGTTGAAGAATTGTATATGGTCAAATAAGTATTGTGAATGATCAAATAAGTGTTGAGAATGATCAATTAAGTATTAATTAAGTGTTGTGCATATTTTATAAGTGTTGTGAATCATCGTTATTACTACGAAAATACCTTTGCAGTTCAAAAAAAGGGCACACCTGATTTTCTCCTCTTTTACTCTCAACTCAATTCTCATGGATACATTTTTGAACCCATATATATATATATATATATATATATATATATATATATATATATATATATATATATATATATATATATATATATATGAGATTATTTATTAAAGAACCACACATGTATTGGATTATTTATTAAAGAACCACAAAAAATATTTAGGATAATGTAACATCCCGACATTTAATACGTAGAATTATTTTATTGGATATTTATATTATTATTATTGTGTTGTTAAATATAATCTCGGTTAGTGGATTAAGTGTCGGGATCGAGTTATATGTGGCACCGGATTTTTATTTTAGTGGATTATTAAAAATTATGAGATCACAAAGTTAAATGGGTTAAATTGATATTAATATTGAAAACGCGGTATTTGGTTCAGATTATTGGGTATCGGGTTGCCATTATTAGAAAATATATATAAAGGGTTTTATTTGAAACTTTGGTGGCGTTTGGTTCGCAGAATATTTTAAAAGAAATTGGAATCTGCAAGGAATTGAAATTGGAATCCAAATCATGTTTGGTTGGCTAAAAATAAAATTGGAATCTAATTTCATAATTCGTTGGTAGGGTAGGATGAGTGGGTGGGTAGAGGTGGATAAGTCTCTAAGGTAGGAATAGGATGAGATGGATAGGGGTAGGGTGGGTGGGTGAGATGGGGTGGGTAAGGTGGATGAGGGATGGGTAGGTGGGTAGAGGTAGGTATGGTGGGTAGTAGGTAAGAGTAGATTGGATAGCGTAGGTAGGGTAAGGGTAGGTGGGTTGGGTGGGTAACGTATGATGGATGGTGGATGAGGGATGTGTAGGTGGTAGGGGTAAATATGGTGGGTAGCAGGTAAGAGTACGTAGGACAACGTAGGTAAGGTAGGCGTAGGTGAGTAAAAGTGGGTGGGATGGGGTAGGGTAGGGTAGGGTGGGTGGGGTGGATGAGGGATGGGTGGTAGGTACGGTGGGTAGTAGGTAAACGTAGGGTGGATAGCATAGGTAGGGTAGGTGGGTCGAGTGGGATGGGTAATATATGACGGATGAGGGATGGGTAGGTGGGTAGGGGTAGGTATGGTGGGTAGTAGGTAAGAGTATGTTGGATAACATAGGTAGGGTAGGGGTAGGTGGGTTAGGGGTGTGTGGGATGGGAAAGGGTAGGGTAGGGTGAGTGGGTAGGTAGGTAGGTATGATGGGTTGTAGGTAAGAGTAGGTTGGATAGCAAAGGTAGGATTGGCGTAGGTGAGTGGGATGGGGTGGGTGGGGTGGGGTGGGTGGGTGGGTCGGTAGGTAGGTAGGTAGGGTGGGGTAAGACTAGACATCGTGAAGTGTAGTGTGTTAAATGTAAGGGGTATTTTTGTAATCAACCACTTTCTGTTTTGAAAAGGAATTGAATTCCATCCATTGTGTGTGAAGGAATGTTATTTTCCTTCATTCATTGGAAAATTTCAATTTTGATTGAATCCAATTCCTTTTTATAGTTGAACCAAACACATGAATTGACTGGAATTTGATTCATTTCCCCTCCGATTCCCTCGGATTCCAGTGAACCAAACGGCCCCTTTGTTTCTTCCTTTTTCCAAAATTAGAAACTGAAAGCCTGTGTGTGTTTGGCTGGAGCAAACAAAGGCCTCTCAACACCGATTTCAATTATCAAGCTGTGGATTCATCACTTCTTTGTGTTCTTGGAGTAAAGAAGGTAAGGAGGTACTGATTTGTGTTGAATATGTGGGTATTGGCCTAAGGGCCTGTAGAGGATTGTTATATGAAGTTTTGTGAAGCTTATAACTGTTATAGTCGGATTATAGGGTTGAGTAAACCCCTGGAACAACCATTAGCAGCGAACAGAGCAGATCTGCCCATCCAGGATCGCGGCGCGATCCCATTAGCGCGGCCGCGATGAGTCTAACGCGGGCGGCACAGTGCGAGACGCGATTGAGAGTGTGGTTGAGATCATGAGCGCGACCGCGATAACCTGAGCGCGGCCGTGATGCCGGGTGTTTTGTCCGGGTTGGTTTTGGGCTTTGAGGCGCGTTTGGGATTATTTATGGGGTCCGATTCTGTGATTCTGTTACAGGGTCTGTGTTTAGGTTGTTTGGCGTATCATTGGGGTTTGAATTATTATTCTGGGATCCGCTTTATATACATGGTCGAGCAGACAGCGAATTGGGTCGCGATAGAGTTCAGAAGGTGAGACACGTGATCTGACAGACAGGTGAGTACTCGAGTTCTTTTCAATACGTGCGTTTATTTTGTGAGTCAGATATGCGTACTATTGTGATATGTGATATGAGACACAGACGTGGCGCCTCAGGTATGATTTTATCCACCATATTTATATGTGTTATGTGTATACGGGTTGAGATCACTTCCAGAGTATCCGCGATGGGCGATCACACAGGTGTCGAGTTCTTTCCAATAAGCGCGTTTATTTTGTGAGTCAGATATGTGTACAATTGTGATATGTGATATGAGACACAGACGTGGCGCCTCAGGAAAGATTTTATCTACCTTATTTATATGTGTTATGTGTATACGGGTTGAGATCACTTCCAGAGTATCCACGATGTGGGATCGCGCAGATTGACTGTCCCTAATTAGTCATTAAGTTTGAAACCGTATATATATATATATATATATATATATATATATATATATATATATATATATATATATATATATATATATATATATATACATATATATATATATATATATGACAGTGTTATGCCAGGTCGCTCATGTGCTTATTGAGTAGTTAACCACTGTTGTGTGCAGTCTGTTAACTGGGAACGGCGTCCCCATGAGTTGAGATGTGCACTAAGTTGAGAGATTACTTGAGAGATCATGAGGCATATTTGAGTTGTGACATCGAGCTATCTGTTGATTCTATGTGTTATGTGTTGTGTTATGTGTTTATTTCTGCAGAGTCTAACCCTCGCATACTCACGAGCTTCCCAGCTGACGTTTTCGAGTCTAACGTGTCTCAGGCAGTCAGAAAGTGAATCAGTTGCAGCCGCCGCAGAAGTTGGAGCCGGGATTGATAAGAGATTTTGTATATGTATCTGCTGTATGATGATAAACTGTTAACATGTAATTGTGTATTTTCTTAGCATGTATATAATAGCTAGTAGCCAGACCTTGTATGGTAGCTTAATTGCGTTGATTATCTGTATCAAACTTATGAGACGTTTGTATTAAAGTTTTAATTATCAGTAATTTGTGTTACCCTCTGACACATGTATTATAGATTCATTGCGATATGCCACTTATGATATTGTGTTGACGTGACTTTTATATGTAAAGAGAGGGTGTTACAATAACTTGAGGACAAGAACCAGTAAAATCACCACACCTTATCAATATACATTTGAAACAAAACAATAAAATCAATCAATCATTTAATGATTTTGTAACATACCAAATATTCACACACACACACACATACACACATCTACACACATACACACACACACACTAGAGATTCACAACATCGCTATGGTTCACGATACCACCAATGATTCACGCCATTGCTGTAGTTCACCACATCACCGGTGATTTACGACCCCGTTGTAATTCACAACACCACCAATGATTCACAATTGATAAAATGTTGTACAATACTCAAATATGTGCCATTCAACAATCACGATTTATAATAAACATTTAATAACATTAGGATGTGATTCTTCACTCGTTGAATTAAGAGAGAGATGAGAAAGAGAAAGATAAATGTTTGGAAGAGAGACATGATTAATTTAAATGATAAAAATTTTCCTTTTTAATTAACTTTCAAATGCATTTTATTTAATTATAAATGATTAAATGGATGACATGTCATATTATTATAGGTTCTAACGTCTTCATTTTAAAGATGGTCCTCATATGACCCACTCCCTATACGTGTGTATGTAGACACACACACACACACACATACACACACACACACACACACACATATATATATATATATATATATATATGTATGTATGTATATGTAGAGATGAGTTCTTTTAAGAACCTAAATATTTGTGAGAACTTGAGAACCTAAGGGGGCGTTTGGTTCGCAGATTTTTTTCTGGGTTTGCATTTTGTCCAAGGATTTGCATTATGCATCATTGCATTTTGTCAAATGATTTGCATTATTTAGCATTTGCATTTGTCAGGATTTTGTCAAAAAATCTGCACTATCTTATAGAAAAAATTTGTTAATCTGAAAAATGCAAGGTAATTGGGATTTAAAATCCTAGGGGGGAGGCTGGGTTTTTAAATAAAAGAAGGGATGGATTTATGAAATCCTGGGATTATAAATCCTTACTGAAATCTGTAAACCAAACACAGTATTTTAAATGCAAATCCCAGTGAATCCAGGAAATCCGCGAACCAAACGCCTCCTAAGGGTATTTTGGGAAAAATAATAATTTATCTCTTACCATTAAACCCTAAAAACCACCAGCTTTCACTTCCTCCCCAACCAACTTTCATTTTATCTTCCATCTAATATTTCAGCCTCCTTTTCTCTCCCTCCTCATTCCCTTTCAAGATCTCGAACCACCGCCACCATTGCCACCAACCGCCGATGCCACCACCGTCACTACCAACTGCCGTCATCACTCTCTCTTTCTCTCGATCTCTCAAAACTCTAGTGTCGCCGCACCACAAAACCCTAGTGCCGCCGCACCACCACTCCTTCGCCTCCATTGCCCTCACGACTGCCACCACCATTCGATCTCTCCACGACAACACTCACCAAGAAATGAAGGTTTTTGTAAATGTGTTTTTTTTATGTTTTTTGTATATGATTCACAAGATTTGAATGTTTTTTTGTTTACAAATGTTTTTTTGGTATATATTATATCAGTTGCATACCAAGTAGTGTTTGATAAAATGTCTAAGTGAAATTTTTTTGGTTTCAGTCCGTCTGCGATACTCTATGTAGAATATATGATACTTGACATTCTACGCGATACTCTACATAGAATACTGACATTCTACATAGATTACGTTCATCGGTTCGTTAAAGATTCTGGTTCCTACTGGTTGTGTCTTTGATGGTTCAACGTCTTTATGTATTATATCTAAATTTGGTTTGTATTTTTATGGATATCTGATACTTTATATAGAATACATGATATTCTATACAAAATTGATTGAAACGAGTTTTGTATCTATGTAAAACTTTGTTATTGTTGTATAAGTAATTTGTTATTGTTGTATCTGTATACAATAAATGATATTTTATACAGAATAGATTGTAGCTAGTTTGTATCAATGTAGAATATTGTTATTGTCATACTAGTAAATTGTTATAGTCGTAATCATATATAATACATGATATTTTACATAGATTACATGATAATCTACATAAAATATGTTCGCCGGTTAATTTGTTAAAACTGTGTTTTTAATGTATTTCTACATAGAATACGCGATACTCTATATAGATTATGAATAGTAATGTTAATCTACATAGATTATGAATTGTAATATGTTAAAACACTGTTCTTACATATCATTTTATGTAATATTCTACATAGATTATGAATAGTACGTAATTTGTTAAAACTGTGTTCTTACATATCATTCTATGTAACATTCTACATAGATTATAAATAATAATGTTAATCTAAAAAGATATAGAAATGTATAAGAAACATAAAAATATATGAAATGTATAAGAAACATAATATTCTACATAAATTATGAATAATAATGTTAATCTACATAGATTATGAATAGTAATTTGTTAAAATTGTGTTCTCACATATCATTCTATGTAACATTGTACATAGATTATGAATAGTAATGCTAATCTACATGGATTATGAATAGTAATTTGTTAAAAGTGTGTTCTTACATATCATTCTATGTAACATTTAACATAGATTAAGAATAGTAATGTTAATCTATATAAAAAGATATAGAAATGTATAAGAAACAAAAATATATGAAATGTATAATGAACATAAACTTCCACATAAATTATGAATAGTAATGTTTAGCTACATAAAAAATATAGAATTATATAACACTTTATATAGATACATAACATTTCTATATGGAATATGTTAAATTTTTATCACATATATAATTTTCTATATGGAAAAATCTTTTTTTTAATAATAAAATGTTTTTTTACTATAAAAATCAATTCTCATGAAAGAAAGACAAAATGAAAATGAAAAATAGGAAGAGAGAGAAAAAGAAAAACATATTTTTTTTCTTTCAAAAATAACTTTTGCACACATTTACAAGATTCCCCGCTATCAAACTTTTAAATAATTACAAAAATGTCATTTGTCAATTTTGAGATGACCAAAAATGATTCTTAGGTTCTCACAAATATTTAGGTTCTTAGAAGAACCCTTCCGTGTATATTTATACACACACATACATATACATATACATATACATATACATATACATGATTTTGGTGATGGACGGTTAATCGAAAAACCGAAAAAATTTAATTTTGTATAGTAATGTTTAGGCCTATAAATATTAACATTTATCTCAACAATGATATAAAGTTTTAACTCGTCTATCTGTCCACATTAATTTTTAAATCCAAAATAACAAAAAAACAATATTAGAACAATTAATTTAGTTACACTTGTCAAATAGTCCTTTTTGTTTCTATTAGATTATAAAAGATATTGTTCAATCAATTAAAAATCTTTTATAGATGATTTGTAGTTTTATTTATCGTCTTTATTATTTTGGGCTTTAAAGTTTTTAGAAACTAATTATTGGAGTTTTTAATTTAAAAAACAATTTATTAAAAAAAATGGTTAATTGGTTAACCGAATAACCAAACCGAAAAAGCCGGTTCGGACCGGCTTTTTCGGTTTAGGTTCGAGGATTCGGTTAACCATCCGAAATGCAATTTCGGTTTCGGTTAATCATCCATGAACACCCCTAATATACGTATGCATATACACACATATATGTATGTATGTATGTATGTATATATGAGTATATATATGTATAGATGTATGTATGTATATGTATATTTTTATTTATCAAAGAACCACACATGTATTGGATATTGAAAAATGCCCGATCAAACTCATAATTCATGATTATTGATCATAACTAATATTCATGAATTATGATTTGATTTGGCTTGTTAAGCTATTAAATGCAACTAATTAAAGATCTAAAAATCATACAATGCTAATAATAAATCAATAATAATGATGTAAATGTTGGAGTTATAATTTATAATTCAATGCATATGAGAGTTTTCAGGATTCTTATCTCCATTTTTTTTATTAGTTATATTTATCCTAGGTTTAAAATAATAAGAAAGGGTGTCAAATTAACAAAAGATCGAGAAGGGATTTTGAATTGGAAAGTCATGTAAAAGACAAAAATAAACTTTCAGTATTTTTCGAATAAGTCATTGTACCAAAAACGTTTTCACAAAAGTCCCTCAACTTAAAAATAATTTCGTAAAAATCATTACACATAAATATTTCCATAAAAGTCCTTTAACTTAACAAAATCTTATGAAAAACTTGTGAAAAATCTTTAGAAAATCTCATAAAACAACGTTATCCGTAAAAGAAATTCAAGTTGAAGGACTTTAATGGAAATGTTTTTGGCACAGAGTCTTAATCAAAAAATATCAAAAAACATGTTGGTTTTTTGTATACTTTTTCCGATTTTGAATAGAACATCCGTAAAATATATTGTGGCCTTTACACACACATAAACACATTGACACGAATCACACATATATAAATGCAAATTTCTATTGGAACTTATAATTGTGTTGGTAATTAAATTTTAAAAAATTGTTATTCAATATTAATAAAGTCAAGCAATCATTTATTACCAAAGTCAATGCTATGTTATTTATTACCAAAGTCAATGATATCAAGGTCGGTATTATAAAATGGTTTAGAAGTAAACTTTGTCTTTATTGCATATATCAACACAACTAGTGAACTAGTAGATTTTGGGGATAATGGCATACATTATGCTTAAACAAGTGTTTGGCTTAAGAAATAATATATATATATATATATATATATGTATATATATATATATATATATATATATATATATATATATATATATATATATATATATATATATATATATATATATATATATATATATATATATATATATATATATATATATATATATTTTGAGAATTTGAGTTACAAAAATAATGAATAAAAATGTGTTCAAATTTTATCAAAATCTATGGTTGACGATATTTATCATTACTTGCTATTTGTACATGAAAACCATATACAACTGATATAAGTAGGGTAGTAAATAAACCAATTTTTATTAAAACATTAGTGAATTGATCTGTAAATTTTTTGATAATATTCTTTATTTATCAAATGAATGAAAACAAACAATATTTTCTAGTTTAATTAATTAAATAAATGAATACGAACACATAACTCTTTCATTTTATTTATGTTCATGAATGTTTGTAATGATTTAGTTCGTCTATAAATACACATTTAATAGAATGTTAAAATGATAATTATAAATGTATTTAATAGAGATATTTATGCAAAAAATCTTCAAGTTGGTCAATTTTATGAATAAAACTCCCAACTATTTTTGTTGTCATAAATAACTCAGAACCAACTAAAATTTACGAAACCGACATGTTACATGTTGCAACCAGTTACCTTTATCTCCAATGAGTTCTCCGGTGATCGTTAAAGCCTCCAACGAGTCCACCAACGACCGATTTGGTTTTTCGTTTAGGGTTAGATACACTTGAACGTCGGATTGTGACATCTGCACCACCGGTGAAGCTTCTGTCGATCCTTGAAGCTCTTGAAGCCTCGATTTGGTCATTCATTCTCAGATTGTTGATTTAGTCTTTAGCTTAAATCTGTTAGGCTTTAAATTGTTGATTTGTTTTTTATTTTTTATTTATCCCAAATCGCTTGTTCTTGAAATGTTACCGGAGAATGTGATGGCCGAAGCAAAATGCAACCGATTAAACTAGTGCAGGTCACATTTTTGAGAAAAATCACTATTTTGATAAGTTTTATTCAGGTGGAGGTTTTTTGTGACAATGCTTGGGAGTATTAATCACAAAAATGATCCAATTTTAGGATTTTTGCATAAAAGTCCCGTATTTAATATGGTTTTGTGTTCATTATAATTTATATATGCAAACATAAACAAGTTAAATTTTGTTAAGAATTAACGTAAAGCCTAATTCTTGTTTGGTTACCGTCTGCATACGTTCAATTATTCAACTAAAATTGTGAATTATATAAACAAAAAGTTCATTCTTTTAATTGTTCATGTTCGTTTATTTGTTCGTTTAAATTTAAGACAACGAACAATGAGTCACTAATAATAAATTTCATAGTTTCAATAATAAAAGATAACGTAAGAACTAAAATGATTTAATATAACATTGATGGACTAAACTAATAAAACTGTGAAACCTGATATATATATATATATATATATATATATATATATATATATATATATATGTGTGTGTGTGTGTGTGTGTGTGTGTGTGTGTGTGTGTGTGTGTGTGTGTGTGTGTGTGTGTGTGTGTGTGTGTGTGTGTGGGGTAACTGCGCAAAAACCACCAACTTGTTTGTCTTTTGTGATTGAAACCTCAATTCATTTTTCGTTGCATAGAAAACCCCGAACTAATTAAAAATTAGTAAATCAAGGTTTTATCAATGGGTAACCGGTTGAAATCAGTTTATTAATCTTTCGTGGACCGATAAATAACCTACGTGGAATTCATTTTAATTGTTGAAACCGGTTGTCAAGTATTACACATCATTTAAACCTGATGTAATACCGTTTAAAAAATGATCAACGGAGGTTTAAATGATGTGTAATACTTGACAACCAGTTTCAACAATTAAAATTAATTCCATGTAGGTTATTTAACGGTCCACATAGGATTAATAATCGGTTTCAACCAGTTGCCATTTGATAAAACCTTGATTTACTGATTTTTAGTTAGTTCGGGGTTTTCTATGCAACTAAAAATGGTTTGCGGTTTTAATCACAAAAAACTGTAAGTTTGAGGTTTTTCGAGCAATTATCCCTATATATATCAATCCTATATTTCATTGATGTAACTTTTAAATCTTATTATTGTGTTGTTAAGTTAGAATTTTTACAAAGAAGTTGTATACGTTGAAACAAAAAAAATCTAATCATTTAAGGAACAACTTATTAGACCCCAAAAAACTTATTAGACCACAAAATCTGAACAAGACATAAATATACGGTTAACCCTTTTTTCTAAAGTTTAGTTATTAGAAAAAAATTCTATTTCAAACATAATGATCTGAACTATGGAGCGGGTGAAAAAAGTTTCATAATCTATAACATGTGACATATATTTAACGGAAATTACATAAAAAGTCATTGAGTTGGACAGTTTTACGATTAAAACTTAATTATTTTTGATTGTACAAAAAATCTTTAACCAACTAAAACTCATTAAATTCTAGTTTTTTTTAAAAGACTTGAAACCGGTTTAGCCCGTTGCAACGTGATGACATATCAATTTTAAAAAAAAGTTTTTTGCGTAAAAAAACCCCATACTTCTTAGTTTTTTCAATTAAAACCCAAAACCATTTTTCAATGCACAAAAAACTCCAATCAATAAAAATTATTCAATTTTTTTTTCACTGATTGCATTTTGATGACCTGTATGTTTATTAAATAAAGAACCCTTCTCTGATGAAATCGCCACCTTTCGGCAAACCTCTTTGCTGTGACTGATTATATTCAGAAGCTAAAATGAAATCATACACAAAATGAAACTTAAAAATGTAACTCGTGAACACAAAATGAAGTCGATTCCATCTGCACATATGCAGTTAAAATTCAATATTAAGTGGCAAAAGTCGATAACCCTAAACAGATTTGGACTAACAATCAACAAAAAAAAAAGATCACATCTAATCGATCAGAAAATCTATTTAAACAAAAATAAATAACACATTTGAAGATGAACAACCAAAATCAAAATCGAGAACATCTGCAACTACGTGAACTGATCAATGAACACAATGATCAATGAAAAAAAAAACTATAGTCACGCGCATTCTACACAAATAAAATCTAAATCAAAGCGTAAAATTTTAGAGTTTGTGAAAAACATAAACGATTTAAAAAAAAAACAAACTCATAAACAAACCCGAGGAATCCTTAACCAAATCGAAAATACAGCCTTGAATACAAGCTCAAAGGGGATGAAATCATCGGAGTTGTCATAGAAGAGAAGGGAGGATGTGAATGTAACTATCGGTTAGAGATAAAACAAAAAATAGTTAAGGGTTTTAATGGAAACAATCATCAACTTTGGGATTTTTATGCAAATATTCTGTTTAAAAATTTGCACATGTAATGTTACATAGGCACCATGTATTTCGGGTTTTCCATATGACCTCACGTGTGTGACATGTAAGCATATTAACCTATTATAACCAGTAAAATCTTAAATTCATAAGATTTAAGGTTTTGGTGTTTATATATTTGTGCAATGAAAATTGTTTGATGGTTTTAATCGTAAAAATGGTATTAACTTAGTGGTTTTTTACGCAAATTTCCTTATATTTAATGGTAAGAGTGAAACAGTTGTGCCAAACTAAATAATACAAAAACAAAATGTTACATGAAAGAAGGCAAATGTGAGAGTTCCTTACTATTCAATAACATTTGTCTCCATTTTCCTTCTCAAAATTGTTGGATTTTTGTATTTTAATTTTTAGTTTGTACCCTTGCTTTTTATTTTTACATGAGCATTTAATGGTATTAAATGTAATATTTTCTATAAATATATGAAAAAGAATTGATGATAAACATACTTTCATAGTTTAATATCGTGTTGTTTTCTTTGATTAGTTACTTTCTCTTTTCTTTTTGTGTTTAACAATGTCGAACGGTGGTGACTCTTTACAAAATGTCGAAAACACTAAGAAGGATCAATTTATAACCTTTAGTAGTTCAATCAAAGTTTTGGTTGTTGATCACAAGGAGGACTTCCTTTCATATATTACACATATGTTACATTCTTGTTCATTTGAAGGTAACATTCTATCATGATTTCTTATTATTTTTTAATTTCTTTTATTGATGTATATATAATCATTTGAATTTTATTAAAACATGTTTATAGACATTAATAGTTGGTAAGTAACTTCTAAAGGGTTAATATCATAAAAAACCAAATTTTATCATTATTTAAGTCTCCAGATATTTTTTTTGTCTTAGTCAAATATATATATATATATATATATATATATATATATATATATATATATATATATATATGTGCGTGTGTGTGTAATTTGTTTAGCCGGTCATTAATTGGTAAACAGTAGTAGGACTTAAATAATATGAAAAACGTATAATAACTTCTTCGCTAAAATACATAAAGAAATTCTTTTTCCAATATTAAATCATTCGACCATGTAACATGTAGCAATTAAAAAAAATATTTTTTTGAATAGGACAAAATATGTGTAGAGACTTAAATAGAAGGAAAAAAATTTAGGATTTAATTGTAAAGTCGGGAAAAGAAATTTGGTCAGTAAAATATGGGGACGTAAATAGACAGAGAAAAAAGTCCGAGACTTTCTGACTAAACAATTTATGATGTTTATTTTATTCGTTATATCGCTTTATATTGATCGTGACGTCGGTCCATAAAAGTCAAAAAAACGAGTTATGTTTTTATGTTTTATACACATTTTAGTTTGGTTATATTAAAATTTAATTTTGTGGTTAAATAATAAATTTCTCTTCCTTGGTGGCAATTAATTAGTAACTTTTGGTATTAATTTCTACACTTACAAAGTTAATAAAATTAATGTTCCACTTCTTTTGCATGTTTAATTTTCAAAGGTTTATTTATTTATTTTCATAACATTTTTGTCTTTATTTGTTTAACTATTTACATCGAACGAATAAATACTTCAAATAGATAATATAATGAGTTGAAACTCTTAGGGGGCGTTTGATTCGTGGATTTCCTGGGATTCCTTGGGATTTGCATTTAAAATCCTGTGTTTGGTTCGTAAATTTCAGTAAGGATTTGAAATCCCAGGATTTCTGAAATCCATTCCTTCTTTGTTATTTAAAAACTCAACCTCCCCCCTAGGATTTTAAATCCCAGTACCTTGCATTTTTCAGATTAACTAATTTTTCCTAAAAGATAATGTAGATTCTTTGACAAAATTCTGACAAATGCAAATGCTGCATAATGCAAATTCTTTGACAAAATGCAAATCCCAAAGAAAAAAAATCTGCGAACCAAACGCCACCTTACTTTCAAACAGTCATAAATTCATAATTTATAAAAGATGGGCTTGCTAAGGCCCGTTATGATGATCGAGTTTAGACATTGATGGGCCTTACAATACATAACGTTTTATCATCAATGTTAAGTTGTTGACAAATATAAATACAGGATTTCTTAATTTGAGGATAATAAATAATTAAGGAAAATAAAATTTTATTTATATCCTAAAAATCTAATAAAAATTTTAAGAAATACTAAAGACAACAAAGTAGTGTGTGTGCACGTATGCCAAGCGTTAGTACTACTAAACTTCCATAGATTTATTTTGTCTTTTCTTTTCCATTTTAATACTTATATATATATATATATATATATATATATATATATATATATATATATATATATATATATATATATTATCTTTCTTTAAAAATTAACTTAATGTTGCAATTGACTTTTTAACCTTTGTTTTTTCAATTCGTAAATGCCATTTATTATACACTTTTATTTAGTTACTGTTTTGATTATATACATATTTTTGATTTTGATATGATGTGTAATGTTGACATGTACGTTGTCACTTTTTATTAATTTAAATTAGTTCTTAAAATTAATTATTTAATTTCAAAAAGGTTTAAATTTCTAACATAACCCCATCACATATAAGTTATTATTATGTAATATTTACTTCTAACACACACACATACACACACATATACGTATATGTATATGTGTATGTGTATGTGTACATGTATACACATAGATGTATACATGTATACATATATACATATAGATGTATACATATATACATGTATACATACACACGCATATATATAACACCATGATGCACTAATTTTATAATTTGATTCATTTATTTTTGAATTTGTGATTCATTATATTTAAACTAAAAAATTAATGAATCAATGTAAACAAGTGATGATTTGTTGATTTATTTAATCTGGAACTAATGATTCATTATTTATATATTCAAGAAATGTTGAATCAGTATGTAAAAAAAATGAATCATAGTGCTCTCATACTTTTCAAGATATATTTAGTTTTCTATTTGATCCTAAATCTATACATACATACATACATACATATATATATATATATATATATATATATATATATATATATATATATATATATATATATATATATATATATATATATATATATATATATATATATATGTGTGTGTGTGTGTTTGTGTATGTGTGTAAAAGACAAATGAATGTGTATTTAATATAGATTAATAATACACAAGATAAAAAAAGAGTACTCAATATATCCATTAAATATGTATATGAGTGTGGTTAGTAACACTTTTGGATAGGTATTATTATTTTTTAAGGTCTTAATCTTATTGTAATTATTATTATTATTTAGTTTTAACTGTCAATTACTTTTTTTTCCTTAGTAATTGTGAAATCATCAATTTTAATTGCATTATAGTTTTATTTTTAGTTCTATTCAGAAAAACAAACTTTATCATTTAATATTAACATATGATTGAATTGTTTTCCACGTGGTGACAGAAATTAACTATGTATGTTAGGGACATGCTACAAATAAATTAAGTGATTTTATCATTTCTATTTCTTGGATAATTTAGTAATTCTTTAATTTTCTCCCTCTTGGCTTATCAGTTACATCTGTTAATCATTCGGGTGCGGCTTTACGATTACTGTCGGAAAAGAAGATCGATTTTGACCTCCTGCTGATAGATAGTGACATGAAGGATGTGGATGTTCACACATTTCTTAGATTAACAAACAACATGAACTTACTTTCAGTTGGTGAGTTAATTAGTTCTAAGACCCATAAATTACTTTATTAATTATTATTTCTTATAAATCAGTAGGGTGTTTGGAATGCACTTTGACTTTTGAGTAAATATACTAATCAATTTATTTAGTTTGCAAAACACAAACAAAGAAAAAACTGTCAGGCAAACAAAAGATAAAAAATTGATCGAACGTGTCTAAAATGATCAGTAAGGTGTCATTTGATTGATAGAATGCAAAATGTGGTTCTCATTTGTGATTGAGTAGAGAATAGAGACCGTTATGAAATATGATAAGAAGATTCAATAAGAATCTTAAGTGCCGTTTGGTACGATGGAATCATGGGAGAATAGAACCACTAAAATTTATATGTGTTTTTAAGCAATGATAATCACATATAATTATAGATTTAAATATAAAAGAAAGAAAACTATAAACCTCTATTTCCTTTCTCTAAGACTATGATTTGATTCTTTTCACTTGTATAAGAATAGGGAAGAAATAAAAGTTATACTATTCTTAATTCTTTGTTTTCTTTAATTGAGAATCAAGATCCCGTCACATGCATGATAAAAAAACTTGAAAACTTAATCGATTCTATTATTACATTTTATCATACCAAACGACTTTCTAATTTTTTAAATCAATAAATGTTTGTTCTATTACTTTTCATTGATTACGTAAAAATCAAAATTTTATAAAATGTTCATTTTTAACACACATATGCTTTTACCTTCAAAACAATTATAACTTTTTTACAAAACTCAAAATTAGTAACATAACAATAGTACTTCTTGTTTGATTAAGTTCTCATGCTTCTATTTTTACTAACTCTTTGATCTTTAATTTGTTCAATACTATACTGTCATGATCAAGTGATGTCTGAGCAAGAGGATGATGATGAACTCTTACTTGAAGCTTTTAAGAATGGTGCTTTTCTTGTCCTAAAGAGGCCACTTACTATCAACGCAATTAGGCGTATGCGTCAAGACGTCACCCGAGAGAGAATGCATAAGCTTGTCAAACATAAGAACAAGAATATGATTCTAAAGGCTACAAGCGAAGAAATCACAGTACAAGATAATAAAAGAAAAATGAAAGATAGAGTCGAGCCAATGAAGCAAGTCAGGATACATAACTTAGATGATAATACTATCCATCAATCGTCCGATGATGACGACGACAGTGGTGATTATGATGAGGTTGAGAGAATGAAGAAAAAGATATGCTTGGAATGGACTTCAGAACTTCATGAGAAGTTCCTTAATGCTGTCAGTCAACTTGGTGAAGGAAGTATAAATTCATCTTTCAATTATATATTGTTCTTTGAAATTCAAATTTCAAAATTTGGGGTTAATTATATATTTGTCCTTCTAACTTTCAGATTTATACAAAATTAGCAACTAAACTACTTTTTATACATATTTAGTCATAAATTTACACATATTTAACCACTAAACTTTAGTCATTTTTCTTAAAATTGAATGATTAACTAAAGTTTAGTTTAGTGGCTAAATAAGAAGAATAATCTGAAAATTGGATTGGATGGTCAGTATGTACTTCACCCTTAATTTATTATATGTGTTATATATAGATGCATGAAAATTTATTCCCTTATACTTTGGTATTAGGATGCTACCCAAAGGAGATACTTAAGCTTATGGGTGTCCCTGGTCTTACCAGAATGCAGGTTGCTAGTCATCTTCAGGTTAGATTATATTCTATCGAATGATTATGTATTTTATCGATCTACATGTATTCTGTCTTTCTGTATACAAAATTAACCTTGT
>JAANYP010007373.1:0-10389 GCA_020465985.1 Centrapalus pauciflorus | reverse complement strand
CCGCATGTTCCTTGATTACTTGCACTGCTCAGGACCGCTGTGAGTGACAGATTGCATTACTTACTTCCATATGTTTCGGTACTTATTGGTGATTGTTACTGACTTGAATGGAAACATCTGTTGCTGCTTGTTCCTTGATTACTTAATTGTACGCTAGGAACGTATGATAGACACTACTGAAACTGGACAACTGTTGATGCATGTTCCTTGATTACTTGCATTGCTCAGGACCGCTATGAGTGACAAATTGCATTACTTACTTGCATATGTTTCGGTACTTATTAGTGATCGTTACTGACTTGTATGGAAACATCTGCAGCTGCATGTTCGTTGATTACTTAATTGTATGCTAGGACGTATGATAGACACTGCTGAAACTGGACAACTATTGATGCATGTTCCTTGATTACTTGCATTGCTCAGGACCGTTATGAGTGACAGATTGCATTATCACTTGCATATGTTTCGGTACTTATTGGTTGTTGTTACTGACTTGTATGGAAACATCTGCTGCTGCTTGTTCCATGATTACTTAATTGTATGTTAGGAACGTATGATAGACACTGATGAAACTGGACAACTGCTGCTGCATGTTCCTTGATTACTTGCATTGCTCCGGACCGCTGTGAGTGACAGATTGCATAGACTCTGCTGAAACTGGACAATTGCGGCTGCATGTTCCTTGATCACTTGCACTGCTCAGGACCGCTGTGAGTGACAGATTGCATTACTTGCTTGCATATGTTTCAGTACTTATTGGTGATTGTTACTGACTTGTATGAAACATCTGATGCAGTCTGTTCCTTGATTACTTAATTGTATGCTAGTAACGTATGATAGACACTGCTGTAAGTGGACAACTGCTGCTGCATGTTCTCTGTTACTTGCATTGCTTAGGACCGTTGTGAGTGACAGATTGCATTACTTACTTGCATATGTTTCAGTAGTTATTGGTGATTGATACTGACTTGTATGGAACCATCTGCTGCTTCTTGTTCCATGATTACTTAATTGTATGCTAGGTTCGTATGATAGACACTGCTGAAACTGTTGTTCCTTCATTACTTGCACTGCTCAGGACCGCTGTGACTGACAGATTGCATTACGTACTTACTTATGTTTCGACACTTATTGGTGACTGTTACTGACTTGAATGGAAACATTTGCTGCTGCTTGTTCCTTGATTACTTAATTGTATGCTAGGAACGTATGATAGACACCGCTGAAACTGTACAAATGTTGTTGCATGTTCCTTGATTACTTGCATTGTTCAGGACCGCTATGAGTGATAGATTGCATTACTTACTTGCATATGTTTCGGTACTTATTGGTGATAGATACTGACTAGTATGGAAACATCTTATGCTGCTTATTCCATGATTACTTAATTGTATGCTAGGAAAGTATGATCGACGCTGCTGAAACTGGACAACTGCTGCCGCATGTTCCTTGATTACTTGCACTGCTCAGGACCGCTGTGAATGACAGATTGCATTACTTACTTCCATATGTTTCGGTACTTATTGGTGATTGTTACTGACTTGAATGGAAACATTTGCTGCTGCTTGTTCCTTGATTACTTAATTGTATGCTAGGAACGTATGATAGACACTGCTGAAACTGGACAACTATTGATGCATGTTCCTTGATTACTTGCATTGCTCAGGACCGTTATGAGTGACAGATTGCATTATTACTTGCATATGTTTCGGTACTTATTGGTTATTGTTACTGACTTGTCTGGAAACATCTGCTGCTGCTTGTTCCTTGATTACTTAATTGTATGTTAGGAACGTATGATAGACACTGATGAAACTGGACAACTGCTGCTGCATGTTCCTTGATTACTTGCATTGCTCCGGACCGCTGTGAGTGACAGATTGCATAGTCTCTGCTGAAACTGGACAATGGCTGCTACATGTTCCTTGATTACTTGCACTGCTCAGGACCGCTGTGAGTGACAGATTGCATTACTTACTTGCATATGTTTCGGTACTTATTGGTGATTGTTACTGACTTGTATGAAACATCTGATGCAGTCTGTCCCTTGATTACTTAATTGTATGCTAGTAACGTATGATAGACACTGCTGTTAGTGGACAACTGCTGCTGCATGTTCTCTGTTTCTTGCATTGCTTAGGACCGTTGTGAGTGACAGATTGCATTACTTACTTGCATATGTTCGGTAGTTATTGGTGATTGATACTGACTTGTATGGAAGCATCTGCTGCTTCTTGTTCCATGATTACTTAATTGTATGCTAGGAACGTATGATAGACACTGCTGAAACTGTTGTTCCTTGATTACTTGCACTGCTCAGGACCGCTGCGACTGACAGATTGCAATACGTACTTACATATGTTTCGACACTTATTGGTGACTGTTACTGACTTGAATGGAAACATTTGCTGCTGCTTGTTCCTTGATTACTTAATTTAATGCTAGGAACGTATGATAGACACCGCTGAAACTGTACAAGTGTTGTTGCATGTTCCTTGATTACTTGCATTGTTCAGGACCGCTATGAGTGATAGATTGCATTACTTACTTGCATATGTTTCGGTACTTATTGGTGATAGATACTGACTTGTATGGAAACATCTGATGCTGCTTATTCCATGATTACTTAATTGTATGCTACGAAAGTATGATAGACGCTGCTGAAACTGGACAACTGTTGATGCATGTTCCTTGATTACTTGCATTGCTCAGGACCGCTATGAGTGACAGATTGCATTACTTACTTGTATATGTTTCGGTACTTATTGGTGATTGATACTGACTTGTATGGAAGCATCTGCTGCTGCTGGTTCCATTATTACTTAATTGTATGCTAGGAACGTATGATAGACACTGCTGAAACTGGACAATTGCTGCTGCATGTTCCTTGAATACTTGCAATGCTCAGGAACGCTGTGAGTGACAGATTGCACTACATACTTTGTGAAGACCACCCCTTACGGGGCAGTTCTCACGAGTCTAGGTCCCACATCATGCAATACGATATCAACCATACTAAGATAGGGTAATTAATTGCGGAATTATAAATTACAGTACAAATTATATTAGGATTTAAGTTTAATACAGTTTAGGATTTTCAAATTAAACTTATAAAGGGTACCATCTAATCTATTCATTACATCATAGAATAATATCAAATCTACCCAAAACCACGACATTTGCTGTCTTCCAATCAGTACCGAAAGGTTTTGTTGTGTAGTGGTCTATAGAAACTTCTGTCTTGATCTTTAATAGACCTAAGAGCTAGGTCCGGCAGGTGACTTTCCTTTGTCTTTTCCTGTAAAAATGTGAAGTAGCAACTGTAAGCAAAGCTTATTGAGTATATAATGTCAAGCGGATCATCAGTCTAGCGTGATATGTCTTGGCTGCCGCTTCAGCCCTCATGATTAAGACATAGAAGTCATAGAATCGGATGATGCTCAGGCCACGCTCACGCTTAAATCGTGGGGATCAGCCACATACTGGGCTAGCTACTAGTAAATCAACGTGGCGAAACATCGGAGGTCATTACCAAGTTCAATAGAACTGGTGAAATAGCCAGGTCTAGAACAATAGACCAATCAGGGCTAATCAAGCTGAATCAAATATGTCAAGTCTATGCAATGATGAAGCATACGTAATCAAGTCATGATAGCAGAAATCTTAAAGCATATCTGAAATGAACAGTGAAAACAATATCATATGAAATGATAAGTCAAATAGCTATCATGATCCACTGGGCAACACCCAACCATGGTGTGCACAGGTCACAATCCAGCTGATAATATGAATCTCAATTTAATCTAACATCAACAATATGTCTCAACCGGAGATTCAAGCATGTTAAATCTGAATATCTATAACTCACAAATCTGGGGTCTTTATCAAAAGGTTGTAAAATCTACCACCTGAGTTATCTCAGGATTTTATCTTTGTCAATCTGTTCTCTGTCAAATCAAGTCTTTGACCCGCTTTTAAGTCTTTAAATCTTTGTGTCTATGTTCAGAATTTCACTGAACCTGTCCAGAATTATCATGTCGAATCATGTTAATATCATATCATTATCATCGTCTTTTTAGTCTTTAAAATCTTTAATTTCATCTGACTCTGATAACTGATAATCTTATCAATCTTTCATATTCTTTGTTTCAAAATTTCTTAAAAGCTTTCTATATATATATATATATATATATATATATATATATATATATATATATATATATATATATATATATATATATATATATATATATATATATATATATATATATATATATATATTAATATATATATATTATATATATATATATATATATATATATATATATATATATATATTATATATACATATATATATATATATATATATAACCATAAGTATATGCATATAATCATTTATTTAATTAAAATATATAAAAGAAAAAAAATCATCATTTAGGATTCGGACCAACCCCGGTTCGGATCTATCCGGATTAGGGATCCGGATTCGGATCTAACGAATTGAGCACCCGGATTCGGACTTATCCGGATCTGTCATCCGGATTCGGACCAAAGTACAATCCGAATTAGGACCAACCAACTTTATCATCCGAATTGACCATAAGTCCGAATTAGGATCATAATCGAAATGGTCACCGAATTCGGATCATTTAAATCCGAAATGCTACATCCGAATGAATTATAAAGTGAGGTCCGAAATTGAGACATCATCCGAATTCGGTCCTACCCGAATTCGGATCTCTATACTTAGAATTTTCCAGAAAACTGTTCTTAGTGTTCTTCATTTGTTCATATGGATTTTTATCAAATTTCACTAAACCCATTTATATTTAACATGCAACTTATTATTATGATATATTATCATATTTGAGTTGTTTTTATGCATTTTTCCCTATCAATAACATTATAATTTGATCAAGATCATCCAAAATATTAATATTTTGCAAGAACACATATTTCATCAAAATTTCTGATTTCTTCAATATCTTGGACGATCTAATCCACAAATTTTGTTTCTATTACTTCTATTAACTTAAATTTATCATAATCTACTAAAATTTTATACATGCAACCTAAAATCTTCACATTTTAAATTCTTGGTTTCGGTTTTACCCAAAACCGAACCAAATTCATAATTTCTTGAAATTTAAATCACATATTACCTCAAAATCATTTTGTTTGATGTTATTGAATCCCTCTTGTAACTCCTTCTTGATTAAATTCCAACTTGATTGCTAAATTTATGATAATTCTTGAGGAATTCTTGTGAGAACCGTATGTTTAGTGAGAGATTAGAGAGAGAGAGTAATTTGAATTAATGATCATAAATGATCAATATATTAGCTTATATATATATATTGATTTGATTATATTGCAACTTAACCCACTAAACTTTTGTATTTTATATCTCTTTTATTTTACTCATTTTAATTATTTCATAAATATAATTTAAAATCATAATTACTTAATAATTTTCATTCATAATTAATATTTGCAACATAAATAATATAACAAAATTATATTATTATCTCAAAATTAAGCATTACATAATTGGCTAAAAAGTTAGGTTGTTACAGAATGGGCTCCACCACGCACAAACTTCGTCCCCGAAGTTAGCTATGTTCGAACAGACAGGGATAAGTAGCTTTCATAACATCTCTGGATTCCCAAGACTGATGCGAACCTTTGTGGTGTGTCCACTGGACGAGAACCATCTGTATCTCTTTATTTCGAAGCTTCTTAGTCTTCGAGTCCAGAATACGTTCTGGCTCTTCAAGCACTCGAAGCTTTTCATCAATTTGCAAGTTAACGTGTGGTATCTGCACATCTCTTTCATCGGCTAAACTCTTTCTCAGATGACTAACATGGAATACAGGATGTATTCCAGATAGATCCGCTGGCAGTTCAAGTCGATAAGATTGATTTCCTACCTTTTCCACAATCTTGAACGGACCGATAAATCTCAGAGCTAGCTTGTTTCTCTTTATAAATCGAACCACATTTCTCATTGGGGATACTTTCAGCATCACCCAATCGTTAACCGCAAAGCTTATTGATCTGTGTCGATTATCATAATATGACTTCTGCCTACTTTGAGCTTCAAGTATGTTTCTTCTAACCAGTTGAATCTTCTCATGAGTCAACTGTAGAAGGGCAGGTCCTGCTATTGGCGATTCACCTGTTTCGCGCCAACAGGTGGGAGTTCTGCATTTTCTTCCATATAAAGCTTCAAAAGGAGCCATCTTGATTGTTGAATGATAACTATTATTATATGAGAATTCGACCAAAGGCAAGTGGTCATCCCAGTTACCACCCAGATCAAGAATGCAGGCACGAAGCATATCTTCGAGAGTAAGGATAGTACGCTCATTCTGGCCATCTGCATTAGGATGATAAGTAGTACTCATAGAAATTCGAGTACCCATCCCGTCTTGTAGAGCTTGCCAGAATCTAGATGTGAAACGACTATCACGATCAAATACGATAGACTTTGGCACACCATGACGAGAAATGATTTCAGTGATGTATATATGTGCCAATCTATCGAGGGAGTATGTCTCATTCATCGATATGAAATGAGCTGACTTCGTTAATCTGTCCACGACCACCCAGATAGAGTCGTGCTGTCTTTTGGTTTTCGGCAGCTTCGTGATGAAGTCCATTGTTATATGCTCCCACTTCCACTCAGGAACTGGCAGTGGTTGCATATCCCCGAAGGGTTTCTGGTGTTCTGCCTTAACCATCTGACAGATTCTGCAGCTTTCAACATATCGACCGATGTCTTTCTTCATTCCTGGCCACCAATAATAAGCTTTCAGATCGAAATACATCTTTGAGCTGCCAGGATGAACAGATAATTTGGACTGATGGGCTTCAGATAGAAGAGTGCTATGAATTGAACCATACTTAGGGATCCAGATTTGGTTTCCCTTGAGACAATGAAGTCCCAAATGATTCAGAGTTAGAAATTGTAGCTGCCCTTTGAGATTTTCAGAACCGATATTCTCTTCTTTCAGAGCTTCAACTTGAGCGGATCTAATGTTTTCAATAAGATAGGAAGAGAATACGACAGGAGTCAGGGCATAGCAGCACTTTTCCGAATAGACTTTCCTACTCAAAGCATCCGCGACAACATTAGCTTTGCCGGGATGACATAGGATCTCGCAATCATAGTCCTTAATAAGCTCCAAGGACCGACGCTGTTTCATATTTAGATCCTTTTGAGTGAAAAGATGTTTGATACTTTTGTGATCGGTGTAAAGCTGACACCGAGTCCCATAAAGATAGTGACGCCAGATTTTCAAAGCAAAGGTAACGGCAGCCAACTCAAGATCATGAGTTGGTGCACTTTTCTCGTAGTCTTTTACTTGCCTTGAAGCGTAGGCAATAACCTTTCCTCTTTGCATGAGAACACATCCTAAGCCAGTACCAGATGCGTCGCTGTAAACGACAAAATCATCATTGCCTTCTGGTAAGGCTAGGATCGGCGCTTGAATAAGCTTCTGTTTCAGAATGTCAAATGCCTCTTGCTGTTTATCGGTCCAAACGAAAGGAGTATTCTTTCGTGTTAACATCGTAAGTGGCACAACAATCTTCGAGAAGTCCTTTTTGAATCGCCGATAATAGCCGGCCAATCCAAGGAAACTTCTTATTTCAGAGGCATTGCGAGGCGTTTGCCATTTTTGAACGGCCTCGACTTTAGAAGGATCGACGGAAATACCTTCGCTAGAAACAACATGGCCAAGGAATTGAATCTATAAAAGCAACAAAGTAGAGTTTCAAGTTTTATTCAATCCAAGAATGCTTAAGGAATAGCTCAAGACAATGTAAAGTTATACCTGTCTGAGCCAGAATTCGCACTTAGAGAATTTTGCGTAGAGTCTTTCTTTTCTCAGTAACTCTAGCAATTGTCGTAGATGAATAGAATGATCAGCCTCCGTTTTGGAGTAAATCAGAATATCGTCTTTGAATACGATAACTGACTTATCCAGCATCGGTCTGCACACGCAATTCATGAGATCCATGAACGCCGCTGGTGCATTTGTTAAACCAAACGACATTACGAGAAATTCGTAATGACCGTATCTTGTTCGGAAGGCTGTCTTCGAAATATCTTCATCTCTGACTTTTAATTGATGATACCCAGAACGAAGATCGATTTTCGAGAAGTAGATGGCTCCTTGTAGCTGATCAAACAGATCATCGATCCTGGGCAGAGGATATTTATTCTTTATAGTAACCTTGTTCAACTCGCGGTAGTCGATGCACATACGGAAAGTTCCGTCTTTCTTTTTGACAAATAAGACAGGTGCACCCCACGGAGATGAACTCAGTCGGACAAACCCCTTTTCTAACAGCTCTTGCAATTGCTTTGACATTTCCTACATTTCTGCAGGTGCAAGTCTGTAGGGAGCTTTTGCAATGGGAGCCGCACCAGGAACCAAGTCAATTCCGAACTCAACTTGACGTTCTGGTGGCACTCCGGAAATGTCATCAGGGAATACGTCTGGGAACTCACAGACGATCGGGATATCAGATAAAGATTTCTTCTCAGAGTTAGATTCAGATAAGCCATAGCACAGATAGGATTCGTGACCCTTAGATAAATATTTGTAAGCTTTCTCTACAGAATTGAAGCAGTGAGCACCTTTACGCTTCTCGCCTTTAATTTCCAACACTCGGTCGTCTGAAGACTTAATTCTGATGAGTCTGCAGTTGCAGACGATCGTAGCCTCGTTGTTCATTAACCAGTCCATGCCTATGATGACGTCGAACTCTTTCAACGGAATAGGAACGAGGTCGAGATTGAACACGATATTATCAACAAGTAAAGTGCAGTTTCGGTAAACAGAATCAGCCATAACATAGTTGTTACTGGCTGTCTCAATATCAAGTATAACAGGAAGCTTTGACGGGGATTTAGATAGTCTTGATGCAAAAGAAGTCGATATAAAGGAACGACTAGCGCCAGAATCAAATAGTACGCGAGCAGGTATCGTATTTAACAGAAACGTACCGGTAACTACGTCAGGTGTTTCTCTCGCTTCTTCGGCTTTTATCTGAAACGCACGTGTCCTTGCGGTTGGTGTTGCAGCAGAACTCTTCACTGTAGACCCTCCAGCCGACGACTGTGACTGATAACGTTGCCCGCTTCGACACTGATACATAAAGTGTCCTCTTTTTCCGCATTTTGCACATCCACGTCCTTGCTGTGGGCACTCTTCACTACTATGACTGATTCTGTTGCAAGCAAAGCATGTGACGTCATCTGGATTACATAGTCCCATGTGTGACTTTCTGCATCTCTTGCAGAATCGCGGCTCGTTCGTTAGTGAATACGCTTGGGCTTTCGGCTGTGAACTATACTGCTGAGATTGCTGGGACTGAGACTTATTTGGCTTAAAGAATCCGCCAAATCGTTGTTTCTTCGGAGGAGATGGACATGTCGAATTCGTTAATGGGGCATAAAGCTGATCGCCATATTCTAGGTATCCTCTCTCGATCTGTCTGGCCGCTTCCACCATTTCCAGATAGGACTTATACTTTATCGCGCTCATCGGGTGCCGGTATCTTGGGTTGAGTCCTCCACGGAATCTATTCATTTTTCTTTCTTTGGTAGCTACTTGATACGATGAGTAGCCGCATAGTCGCGAGAATTCATGCTCATATTCGTCAACAGTCTTGGTTCCCTGGGTCAGCTGCATTAGTTGAACCTCCATCTTATCTTGTTGGTCGATCAGACAATATTTTGCATTGAACATATCTAGGAACTGGTTCCACTCTAGAGTCTGTATTACTTCCTCACCATATATGCTTCTCTGGGTTTTCCACCAGGCACGGGCAGCACCAATAAACAACGCAGAAGCATAGCTCACTTTTTTTATTCTAAGCAGTCAGAGATTCTAAAGATCTCTTTGGTATTGCTGATCCAATCCATCGCCTGAATTGGATTGACTGTACCCTCAAAGTTCAGGGCACCGCTCGCTTTGAAATCTTTGAATTTACAACCTTTAGGCTGCACAATTTGGGTTTCAGGGTTTGTGTTATCAGAATCAGATTCTTCATTATTCTGGACTTGCTTTTCTTTTCTTTTATTCTTTTTATCTTCTCGTCTTTTAGCTTCGGCCTCATCTCTGGCCTAAAACTGTTCTTGCATTGTCTTATTTTGTTGTTTAGAATGTTGGGCTAAAAGTTGTTGCATCATTTCAAACATCTGTTGAGGGGTCATGTTGTTGGGAATGTCACCTGATCCTGACATCTTTTCTGAAATTAAAATCATTTAACTATCAGTTTATAGACTTAGATCTATGTACCCTTTTTCCCATCCTAACAGTCTATACATTCTATCTCAGTTCAAACCACCTAAATGATTGATACATATGTATTGCT